>CAJQZM010036088.1:0-32016 GCA_907164665.1 Colias nastes
ATTGTATACAATGACGGATTACATACATTTCCGGTAACATATACATAGATAGAAAAGTACACAACCTATATTTATTAATTCCACATTAAATGAGGATAATAAGAGCAATAGAGAAGACATCAGAGACCGATTTTAGTCAAGTCAGTAGATAAATTAAAAGGTTTGGAAAATTAATAGATAATTTTATCGTAAAGGTGCATCCCAATATCTATACACCTGGTGTTAAGTGGCATTACCACCTGTGCGTGTTTTAATGATAATTTTCTTAATAAGAAGCATAGATTTTTAAAAGTAGATTAAAATGTGTAACAGTCGACTAGACTTGATTTTATGTAGGTATCTATAAATTGTAAAATGATGGTAAATGGCTAAAAAGAAAAGATGATATGTACCTAAATAAACAATCGAATAATGATTTCCCATATTAAGTGAGTCATAAAAGTACATCGTATTAAAAGTTCCCTGCATTAATTATAATGAAGATCTCAACAATAATTTAACCTAAATACCTACTTACATACTTAGATACTAAAAATGAAATATTTTCAAATATCCGAATTAATAGTTCTTCATATAAATTCTCAGTTCGATACAAGCGAACCTCACGCAGATCCCATCCTTAACCTATCCGTACGAACAATACGTCATTTGACGCAATAACGGTCAAACAATAAATATTGCTTTGCGCAGACAACATGCGTAAAGTAATATATGAAGTTAAGAATAAATAGGCAATTTAGCGCGGGACTCACGTTCAGCCGAATATTGCCGAATATTGCCGACGGCCGAATTACCATACGGTATCGCGATTCGTGGGGGGCGTTTATGGGGTAAAAATTAAGTCGCGACGGGAGTTTAGTGTTGACTTTCAATTGTATACAAATAGTTTTATGGAAGAGAACAATGGTAAAACAATTTGGCTTTTGTTACTTGTGGTATAAAGTATAAAACTAGGAAGTATGTATATATATAATAGCATATAGAGCAAAAGCTACAAGAAAAGAACGAACTACTTTGGGTAAAAAATAACATTCTAAAATTATGCACATAAACAACAAGAGCACAAGAAAATCAAGCAACTCGATAATCTGAGTACAGAATGTATAATATTTTGTTTGCTAAGAAACTAAACAGAAATAAATCAACAAGAGTCCGTGACACGTTTACGGAGAACTGGATTAATATTGAATTAAGAATCCAAAAAAATATTTGTTATTGTAAAGTCTGGATAAGATATAAAAATTGTAAGATACCAATTATATAGAATAGATTGATAAGGTACCTTTAGTAAATAAAAATAAATAAATAAATTGAAAATAGATTGTAATTCAATCTCAAAACAACATTATTAGAAGAAAAGCGTATCCATTGTACTGAAATGGCTGTGCCTGGAGTGTCACTTGGAACTATAATCACATAATAATCAGGCACGTAACAGCTAAGCGTCAAGTCTATTTAAACTCAGTAAAGTATGTATTAGAGGGTGAGAGTTTGCGCGAAACGAAATGTGGCTTTAAAAATTTGGAACACAATCCGGCTATTTGTCTCTCGAACGTCTCTTATAAATCAAGGAATAAAGCAGCCAACAATGCTTTATGGCGGAAAAAAGAACCTACATAAGACGGAGAAATAGCATGCAGACCTTTGCACATACATACATTATAGGAGCTATAGTGTTGCGTAAGAGAAAGCTACGCTGATGTATAATAAAGTACCTCCGTAAATATGAACGTTCATCATCAAAATTCAGTCTTGTTAAATGTAAATTCTTCAACATTCTGATAATAACTATTCCGGTTTAATTACGAAAGAAATGCATGGGTCATGAATTCTAGTTAAAATATTCTGTAATAGTCAACATTTATCAAACTCAATGTTCGCTTCAGAACATTCCTTTATTAATTAAAGCAACCGTCACCCTTTATATGCATTGTGGGGAAAGTGTTCGATAAATTGTTATTAATAGCACATATTTTAACTTTTTGTTGTAAAAATTTGGTACATAATATTCCAATAGGAGCATACTGCATAGGTACAACATGTGCAATTGCGCAAAAAATCGTATGCAGGGGCAATTTTAATATCGAATGTCATTATTTAACACGCGTCACAACCGTCCGCACTAGTCGATGCGTACGCTAAGTTATTACCATGTACAGCACTATATCACAGCGAATTTACGACAGCCTGAATATGATAGATTTTCAATCCGCCCGAAAAACGCTCCGCTGTCAAAATAGAGAAATAAATAAACTTGTGACAACCAATTAATAACTCGTAAAGTGTCAGTGTTAAGGACAATAAAAAAAGTTTGAGCGCGGATAAAGAGCCAGAAAAAGGCGATCACAATGCCGGAATGGAGAGAAAAACGCTTGTAAAAAGGCCCGATATCATCCATAAATTTGGACGGATCCAAAACAAATCACCCTTATTCATTACACGTATGACTTATTGCCGAAAGAGGACTAAAAATATATTGCACTTATGTAGAGAACACAAAAGAATGGAATCGACTCTATTCAAAAATCTAGAGCCAACAAACACGATCGCGACAAAGCGAAAAATTCGCTTCATTAGTCACGTTTTCGGTTCGAATGAAATGGTAAATTAAAGGTTTAAAATATTAAACATCCATTAGCGCCTTTTATACTCAACTTACGAATCAACTTAACCTTCTATTATTCAATTTTTGTTTTTGAATAGAACTATTTTGAAATTCATTTGGCATATTTACAACACAAATAGGTAGCACAACGCACTTCTCGCACCTATTATCAAAATGTTAAATGACCTATAAAATGCACTCAAACATTTCATTGTCTACATTCGAAAAGCCATACCTTAATCAAATTGTGTAAACGTTATCGAGAATAAATGGCTTTTAAAGTGTGATTCGAGATGTACAAAAAGTGGGTGGAAGGGAAAAAAGTCAAATGAAATGATAAATTTCTTGTCCAATGTGAAAAAGTAAGCTTTTATTTATGACACAGCGATTGCGAAACCTTCAAGTGATTTTATCTGATCCTGTTGGGTCTCAGACATTAATATATAACTTCGTCCAAATGTGTGCCTACACAATTTTTAATTAAAAATAAAAATATATTGGCGAGTGTGGTGGATTATATCCTAAATCCTCGAGGGACCATTTGCAACAAGAGTAGGTAGGCCGAAGATTTTGATTACAATATAGGTGACACTTTTTTAAAATTTTAAAATATGTAGGTACCTATTTATTTTCTGCGTAGTGAATCTCTCAGTAAATAGTATAAGTTAATTAGCAGTAAATATTATCACTACATTAAACTATTATTAGCAAACTTTTATTAAATCCTCGGACCGAATAGCAATGATTCGACATAATAAATGAATGTAACTGAAAAGTCTATTTAACGACAGTAACGCCTCTAAATTAGGTAAAGAAAGAATTTATTATCCTCCAATCTCCTTTAGTCGAACCACAAATCACGGTGCTACTTTGAATGTAATTGAAAATACATTACGCAACCAAATTAAAGTGAGAAAGTGGTACAAGTTAGGAGAAAGGGCGGCAGGTGGCCCGCGACGTCACCCCACCCGCAGAATGTTTTGGCATAAAATATCGTTTCAATTATTTACGTGAAAGATTTATAGCACTTAGAAAACTGCGCTGGAGAAAAAAATTGCCAGCGACGCCGACGTGTGTACGAAAAACGCTTCTTCTTTCCGTAAAACTTATAATGGGTATGAGTGTAGGAAAGTTTTTGAATCTCTTTTCTATGGTAATTTGTTTTGGGCACGCTTATAAAGATATTAGCTGTCGGTTTTTATCGAATAAGTACGGGATGATAAATGTATTGAGCTGTCTGAATTATTGAATCATGAATGTATTAAAGGTACGCTTGCACGAAGTTCGTATGTACCACTATCGTATGCTTCGGGAGATGAGACGAAATTCTTATCTGTTTCGAATTCTTTATTTATATTACGCTACGGATATTGGACGTAAATATTTATAGTGTTGTGGAGTCATTCATCATTCTCACTTGCATTTGATGGAAACAACTCTCTGCGCTTGTCTAAACGTGTATTGGTTGAACCGATAAATATATTCTTAAGCTTAATAATATGTATACTATCTTATTTAAAACTGAAAATTGAACGTTGTTGAAATGTTTGTTAATTCCATGTATCTAATGTAAGTTTTAACAGATTTTTGTTTATTTCGGCTTCATTTGAAGTACCTACCTACTTTTAATTGACTACGAGTATAATCTTTTGTCTCTACCAAATTTTATAGGGATCCGATGATCTGCATTTGCAAAAATAACAATCATCCATCAATGTATAAACATTTACGTTTATGATATCGGTAGGATATCAGTAGTAGGATAAGATAAGATTGTAGACAGAAATAACAACACCAGCCTTTGGGTAAATGACAAATACTTAAATTAAACATTGCAATATTAAATAATTAATGCAAATAATTATTAAAGTAGTAAATTAAAGGAAACGGTGTGAAGCAAACAACGATAATATGTATGACATCGCGACACACATAAAGCTCTACGCGTGTTTATTTTTCATTTACAAGCGCTCCCTACAGCTCGCAGATGTGGAATGGCCATTGCAATAGCCTTTGATGTCTATTGCTGAATGAACACAAATACATAGTAAGTAATTTTGTATAAATGATATTAAGATGATAGATAAAGTCATAAATTTTTAATTTGTCATCCAATGATGTATTTGATTCAAAGTTTTATAAAAGGTTGAAAATATAAAAAGGTAGTACTTTATTAAATGTTTAGAACGAATCATTTATTTATAGTTTACCCTATACCTCCTACTATAGTGTGAACTATAAATGCACATATTAGTATATTATGATTTCAAATTCGAAAAAATGTATAAGAAGTACACATATTTGTTTAAAATATGTTGATTTCAAAACGGCGGAATTGATTACTATGAAATTCACAATAGATATAGATATCGACATTGTAAGTAGACTTTGTTAAAGGACTATTTAGAAAGTTGTATGGAAGTTGAAGGCGGAAATTTTAATAGTTAAAGCGCGTTAACTTTCAGTGCACCCGTTTGGGTTTAGTTATAAGTGTAATATAAATAATAAATCATACAAAAACTTTACCTGTTCATTTTTATTTTAATAGGTTATTAATGAGATTAAATAAATATTATTTCCACTTATCAATGGTAATTCTACTTTCAAGTAATATGTGAGTATACCTAGAATAATATAATCTTTATAAAATAACTGTGTAACTACCTACTTCAAATTGCATAGGTACATGAATTTCTTTTGATAGGAATTGATAGGAATAGCAATACGTAATCGAAACTCTCGGGGTTCATGGTTTATGTCTGCGTGATAATCTTCAGTAAAAATTAAATTGAATTTTGGATGAAGCAAACGACGGATTGTTACAGTTGAAGATAGTCATTTTGCTCATTTACCATTGCTTTGTAGACACTGGAAGTTTATAAGAAAATTGTATGGGATATGTGGTCTATACAATTTACTCATAGCATATAGAGTATAGGTATTAGGTACTCAATGCTAAAGTAGAGCTATGTAATTTTACAATATTTTTAAATCTATAGGTATATAACCATCATATGTATCATCTTAAATAGCTTGAAAACAAATACAACACAACCAAATAGAATAAGTATACTTGAAAACAGACATTTAATAAAAATTCGAAATAAAATTCAACTAAAATTAGTTTGAGGTTTATTGCAATTAGCTAAATAGTTAATTGCAATAAACCTCACCAATTAATCATTTTCGATTATAGTATCGCTAGCTAGATACTGAAGCTTGACAGCAAAACTCTTTACACTAGCGATAAGTATCGCAAATTATACCAACAACAGCGGAAATTTAATGCTGAAATGTAGGAAGAACAAAAAACCGAAAGCGTCGTGCGCTTTAATAATAATTTGTTAATGATAAATAAACTCATAAATCGGGGTGAGCGCGAGAATTTGTTTACAACAGATCTACATTTAAGATATCGCTCCGGCTTTGTTGCTAATCTCCAAACAACTTTCAGGCGAAAATTTTAAGTCCATGAACGTTGTAAGCTTTTTAATAAAGATAATTTTTTGGTTAATTGTCCTTTGTGAAGTTATCGTTGGTTTTTGATAGCGGTGTCTAGTTTATAGTTTATTAAGCATGTGGTAACGAAGAATACTAATGCTAAATATAATTGATGTGAATATAAAACAAAAAAATATGAATCACACATCTACAGTATTGTAGTTTTACTTAGAGCTATTACGCACTGTCGACTAGTCGCTGGCGACTCAGTCTCTCGGCGACCAAAACAGAGAAACTAGGGCCAGGAAACCAAGCCGAGCGACAGTATTCTAAGTACATTCGTGCAGAATCCGTTCCCTACATGAGTCGCTACGACAGTTGCTTGCAGTGTGAACGCTCCCATTTGAAGCCGTGCTTCTATTGGTCGCCGGCGACCACCAGTCGCCTGTGCGTCGCCACAACGCGGCGAGTCGCCGAGTCGCCGGAACGACTGACGACTAAGTGCGCAAGCCCCTATTTAAACTATAGTAAGTCACAGTCGCCGGCGACTGAGTCGCCAGCGACTGGTCGACAGTGCGTAATAGCTCTAAATGACCAATGGAACAAACAATCCCTTTTTGAGATTCGATTCGCATCGATTTCAATGATCAAATTTCTTTATACGCTAATCTATAATTATCTTTATGTGCACTACCAACTAAAACTCTTTAATTATTTTAAAAGACGTATTAATATTTATATAAGACTCTACCGGGGTCGAACCCAGTAATTTCTTGTAAAGCTCATATGTTTGCCAACGTAATTATTATCATTAAGTGACACCTGCCTTCCAAAAAACAGCCAAGGATTCTTTTAGTTAATTTTATTAAGAAAAATCATGACTAACCACAACAATTAAGGTCATGTTCCTAATTTACCTTCACTTATTTTAAGAAAATGAACTTATAATACAGAGTCATGTATTAACTTACTCACAAGGCCCTACATCCTCACAGGGTTAGAGTTTCTCATTTAAGTCGCGGTATTTCGAAAGTCATCCACATTTCAAATTAGGGATTCCTGAAAGACGAATTACGGAAGCTTAGCATCCTCAGCGCCCTTTGGAAGGCATTATGCTAAGGCACGTAGCCGAATGTTTTCACGTACGCCCCTCTCATCTTGGTCCCGACCCCAAATATAATATATCTAGCAAACTTTACATATATTTGTACCGTAAATCCTTTTAATATATTGCTCTATTTTTGTCTGTTGACTGGAAATTTAAAGCGGAGAACGGTATTTAATGAATGTTAATGTCAACTTGGTTTCGCGTTTCGCAATTATTGTTCTAAATTCGCTGAGAATTTTTGTTCTACTTTGTAAAAAAGAGGAATTACTTCGGTAATAAATGGCCGTCGGTGTTCAGTGTTAAGCTTTATTAGTCGACTTTTGGATATCCACTGAGTTGTATGCATACCTACATATTATTATTACTTTTTATTTTCATCACTTGCAATTGACTGAAAAACTTTTACATATTATTTCTAATTTTGTTATTCAAATTCGCTCTTTAATAAAATTCCTTAAATAAACTTAGCACGCCCCACAATCAAAAACCAAAGCGTCTGCCTGACGTTACAGTCGACCAAAAAATTAAGATTTATTGAACATCTTGTAGATATATAGAGGTCGATTTATATCTTAAAAATGGTCAGGCTTTGCTCGTATTTGACGTGGCGTATAAATTGATATTTATAAGTCATAGGGACAAAATGCGTGGCACGTTACAGGGATTCCCTTTATTGCTTGAAGCGCTTGAAGGGCCCTGTTTCTGTGTCGTCTCACGTTATTATGAAATATACCGCGGTTTAACATGAAAAAGTCGAAGGTATATTTATTGGGTAGCGAAGGAATTATTATCGGCAGAAACCGGATGCGAGGGAAGCTATCATCATCCCCTTTATTGGTATAATATTTAATTTTGGCTCTTTAGCTAGACCGCTGTGGTTGTAACGAAATATAAATAGGATTATTATTTATAAACAAGCCGCGGTATATACCGAGTCATAAAGTATTTAAATGTATTATAAATTGTGGTGATGTTAAAGTATTAATCTTAATGCTCTATTTTTTACTATTTTAGTTCTTGTTATACAATAGGTACTTTTCATTGCATTATTCCTAAAGTATTGAGTTGAAGATATTAGCAATATTTGGATTCAAACATTTCAATAGGACTTACCAATATTTTAGGACCTTAAATTTCTAATATTTTTATACAACTACACATTGAGAATTCTAAAGGATGTTTTAAAAATAAACCAAAGCTATTGCTTAATTTTTAATCAGGAAACTAGGACTGTGCTTAGCATTATCAACGGCATTGGCGATAAATCGTTGGCCGTTAATAAATTATTGTGATCGGCTGCAAGTTTCAGGACGGGTCAGAGGTGTGCGTCCGGGGCGCGGGGTGGGGACCAATTATCGGCCACACTACGATATGGGTGCTGGATGTGGTACCTAATGTTATTATATGAACACTAGCATTGTAGGGAAAATGTTGATCTGTATTATTGTTGGATATATGACTGAAAGACACAATAATTATTTGCCTATTTAAATATTATTTGCATTTCACTTTGTAAAATCATGTGCTTTAAAATAGCTCTTACTTAGTTTTTTTTTTTGCTCCACTTTAGTATGCAAGATTAATAGCGTTAAAATAAGAAAAAAATAAACACTGACATGAACCTTCATTCACAAGCTTCCATTCTATTAATTTCTTGATAACCTCAAAGAAACAAAACAGTTTATAATAGCTCTTTAAGTGCTTAATGCTTATATTAATTCTCATCCAGATCCCTTTGTACCGACGATCTAGCGTCACCCACAGTAGATAAAGTAAAGGCCCCGGGCGTCACCCGCTCTGATTTATAACGCAGCCCTTATCCAAGATTACGATGACCGCGAACCACTTGCTTAATACATCTATGTACTGGTATATACTTAATCTGTGGTTCATATGTGCTAGTCTGTAATGTGTAGTAATTAAAATCGGTACCTCACTTATAACTTACTAAGTTAATTTATGTTTTCAGGTGTTTAACAATAGATTTGGCTTCTTCATGATGTTTTGTAGAAAAGAAGGTATATAATTAAATAACTAACTAATAAAAAACTATCAAAATATAAATGGCGATGTGTAAACAATTTAATATAAAAATAGAACTTTTTTCTCATGTTGGTGAAGCTGAATATTAAATACTTAATCTATCTACCTATAAATTTATTTTAATCCCAAGCTCCATGTAAATCTATAAAATAATGAATCCTGTATTAGGTAATAGGTTACATTATACAGTAGCAAGTAAGTACAAAATTCGTAATTTACCCGAAGTGCAAACAACCACCAATTTCGACTCCACATACAAAATAAGAGTAATGTGTTTGAATTTGATTATAAAGATCCGCTCGAATTTATGGACGGTTTGTTCCATAGGGTGTGTATTTATTAAAATGCTAATTTTCCTTCTCTTCGCCGGCACTGGATGCCTCGCTATCAGACCTCCGCACGCTTTGTGTACAGCTCCTAGATTTATTTCACACGCTGTACTTTACTAGGGAAACTCGAACGGTTTATTCGAGATTGTTGTGAGATGGCGTATACTATTGTTGATCAGTATGATTTGTTAGATTGTCACCTGTATGTTTATTTTATATTAGATACATAACGTGTTATGTAACGTTTAAAATAATAATATCGAATTTGATGCTCATAATAATTTATAAGTAGTTTTATATCTAAACCTACATCAAACTTTTTGCTATTTATTATTCTACCTTGGTAGTAACTGAAAAAAATTGTCCTTAAGAGGCTTAGAAGAGCTAAACGAGGCTAAACTCGAGTTTTATAATGCTTTAAAGTATATGATTAACTGGAGTAAAAAATCTCAGACAAATATATGGTATTCTTCAGGATATATACTAGTTAGATATCGTGCTGAAAACACACGTAAGAAGTGAAACTTCTTTATGACCTTATTTTTCAAAAAATAATTTACTGTATGCAACTTTACAGAAATACGTCAAAACACGCGTGGTAGGGATAAGAAAAAGATGGCGCGTAACGGAAAAATGTCACGCGTAACGAAAAAATGTTACACTCAATTTTTTTCTAACCCCGATAAAGAAGTTTCACTTCAATAATTCTATCCAATATGAATCCCGACTATGCTTCGACTTCTGGACTATGCTTGTTTTTTAAAGTGTCGCGTGACGCACGATACGTACGATAATTTACCTCCCTCTAATTTACATCAAACAACTAAAAATAGAGATAGACATGTGATATAGAGACTTTTTTTAAACAAGTTCGTACGAGAAATGAATTTGTATAGAATAATTTAAAAAAATGTTATTTACTAAACAACGTTTTTATGTAATCTTGTTTTATATTTATACTGTTCCTTCTTTACCACCAGGTTGTCTCTACATTTTTGCAATTCGCAATACCGTATTTCTGTGTGTCTTTATGTATTGTATAAATTATGTATATATTTTTTAGAGAGCGCATGAGAGACTTTGCCTGACCACATCCGCATCAAAGGCAAATTCAATCACGCAGATTAGCGCCCCCTAAATATTTAAATGCTTGGCCAGCGTCCGCTAACGTGTAATCGATTTGCTTGCCCCAAAACAAAGTATATATTATATAGCAATATATCACATCTCAGCTAATTGGGGTCGCTTAATATGGCTTACCGACGTAAGTACGTAATTTATTTCCTACCCCTGAAACAGTAGCGGGAACTCGTGGCGCAGCGAATTCCAATCAAAATATATAAAATGTTGAAGAAAGTAATTAAAGAATGATTCGGGTAACGGTGGTGATACGGCGTTTTAAAAGATCTATGTTAAAAGCTTGAAGAGCCAAGCGATAAATTGATTTCAATCATTTTATTTACTCAGGTGGCTAACTCTATATGTCGGAATAAGTACCTATCTAACCTTAAGGTAACAAAATACAAAACGGTCAAACCCGAGGAATTGCTAGTAAATTTTTAAAAACCATTCGGATATATATCACTCCTAGGTTACATACACTTCTTTCGTGACAGCGTAGAAATTGTAAAATGTGTTTAGAGAATAAAAAGTCTTTTGATAATTCCAAATAATTAAACGCTTCAGAATTCAATTTATATATTTTATGTGAACTTTATCTAGGTTTATAAATTTTTATTGTCAAAAGACAATATAATATATCAGAGGAATATATTGTAAATGACTCTACATGTTTTGCAATTAAGCGTTTCATTTTAATTTAGCCAGTAATAACGTAATCAATATTTTGCAATAAATTCAACGTGTCACTCGTATTAAAAAATATAAACAAAAATAGTTTTCATGCTAATTATATACATATTGTATATCCGTGTAATTAAAAACAAATCCATGCCTCGTCGAAGATGGAATTAAAATAAGGAGTAAGACGTCCGCACAAAATCGAAGCATGTGATCTCTACGCCTTTAGCTGACATTAACAATATAATTAAAAAGTCAGCAGCTTGCATTTGTTACAGAATAATAAACCTTAATACTTGGAGATAAAGTGCAATAGCTATGCACTAATACGGATATCCCTAAGGGTACGCACGCGAACAGAGCATCTCAATTCTCAATACTGGTTGCAATACAAGAACAAAAACTAAACTTCGTTTAACATGCAAATTTGAAAGTCGCCACGACAAAATGAGCGTCGATACTTAATTACTCTTTTAATCACTCAATCTTTTATTAAGAAGCGGAGCTTACATATATATATTGCTTTTGGATACAAGCACACGCAAAATCATATTTAAAATTTTCATCAACAAACACAAAATTGACATTTAAAAGCAAAAACTAAGAGTAAAATAATATGGCTCGTAACAGGTCATGCAGGAATGCTCGAATTTAAAACATTTTTGTACTTATTATGTGGTAGTTAGCGAATTTTTGTGTTAATCTCAAAAAACAAAAGCGTCGTCTGCCGAACAGCGAAAAATTGTCTTCTCGAAATTCACGGGTTCCGCGCGAGTGGGGAATATCCTCGCAATTTCTTCGGAGAATTCGAATAAAGTCATTTGTGTCATACATATTGTATCGCAGATACCTATGTAAGAAAATAAAACAACTTTATAAACACTCTGGATGATTTTGACTTACACTTATTGGATTGGATTTACTGTTTTACTACAACTGATTACCTAAAGCTTTTTTAATTATAAATAAGTTCGTTTCTAATTATTACTAAAAATCTTCGTCATTGAACATTTAGTACCTATTGTTATATTTCATATGGTTGTACGCTACTCACTTAAAATCTTACGAAATCAATCGTTTGTGTTCGAATCGGGCATATACATATTTTAGGATCCATAAACTAATAATATAAAAAAATATTATAACCAATAAGCATTATTAATAGTTTTTCACCACTTAATAATTAATGCTAATTATACGCTATCATGTCATTTTCATATATCAGGTGACTGGTACAAAAATAAAATAAAACATGACACATCTACGTCGCAATATAATCTTTGTCGTCCGAATTTCGTCCACATTAACGTAGCTGCGCATACCGGACAAACAATAACTGGGAACATGATAAATGTAGCGAGATGAATACATTGCATACTTATTTTTGTAGTTTTTATTACACGCGCACCTCCTCGAGTGACTATAACGACTGTTTTATTAAAGTAGTCGCGATAGAAACGAATTGTTTAAAGGTAAATGAACTACGCGTGTGTTTAAATATATATTACATAGATAGATACGATTATCAATGATTGCTTGATAATTTATTGATCCTATTTTTTAATAAGTAATTAACACAGAGCGATAAAAAGCTTTAAAATAAATAGTCTATAGTCGGTATACGCCTTCACAAAAAAATTTATATGTATAAACCGCTCCTTTTATACCTTAATTATATTTAACAACCCAAGTTTTAACAATAGGTACAACAATTTAAATCGATATCGAATTCATTATATGATCAAAAGGAATTGAATATACAATTGAACATTCAAAGTAAATTTACCAAAAATAGGTAGTAGCTACATTAATTTTACGTACTAATCTCGTGTAAGTATATAAATCAATTATAATGGACCACAAATAACTTTCCCACTTCAAAATTATTGCAAAGCAATCCATTTCTACCTCTGAAACGGGAGTTTTGCCAATTATTCTCTGCGCATCGAAGAGTTCGTACTTTTCTGTTGTATCTATATACTTGTTACCGAACTGAAAATAATCAAAACTTTCCTCATAAAAATCCAAAACAAAAATGCATTATTCATATTCGCTTCTCAACGTACACGTATAACCAGTGTAAGATTGTCTCTCATGACCCTCGTGTTCGATAATAAAATGGTGAAATATATTTCTGATTGAACACTTTCACGGATCATCTTGAATTGGATGAACGGGATCGTGCTCGAGAGGACACTGCGAACAAAGTATGAAATTGTCTGAAAATAATAAATATTGTATTTAGGGAACATATTAGTTGCGAATAAATCTCGTAAATTGGAAACTTTTGCAGTGATTTAAGTAATTTCGAACTATAATTAAAAGTGAAAATGTTAACTTTAGTTCGTAAATGCTACCTAATAAAAATCAATTCTTGCCATTAAAGTAAACTATCATAGACAATGTAGCATTTAACGAATAAAGTTTCATAGTTATTTAGAATTAGGCAGAGAAGTAGAGTTCAGGAGTTAAAGAGAGTCGAAATTTTCAAGCAAATTTCCTCCAATATATTATTTTAATGTTTCATATAGGTATGTTTATTGAGGTACCACTATTACAAGTAAATCTTTGTCGATAATTATAGTGACATGTAAAAAATTTTATATTACTTACTACCTATCTTAATAAAGAAATATGTCCACCAATTCAGTCGCCAAAAAAACCGAACTCACATATTCGATTTAAATAAGAATGTACGTAATATACCGCGGAATGCAACGGTTTCAAAATCTAAATTCAGCACGTCCGCCTCGGGCGTCTGCAATGCTGATCTTGGCGCAGATTTATTTGAACTCTATCAAAGAAAAACTTGTATCTGGCAACCCGCTAGGCGTCGTGACAACCCTGCTGTCTACATAAAGGGGCTTTTAGAACGGAGAATTGGTTTTTGCTCGGAATGATTGCAGTTTAATAAAGTTGCAGCTCTTTCCTTGCAATAGTCATCAAAAATCATAATAAGGAACTTCGTTCCAATAATATACATGTATAATTTAACACTAGCTGTACTAAGAGCAAGCATTGAAACTTTTTGAAATTTAATTTGTAATTCATTCGTTTGCTTTTATTTAGTTTGGTTTGGTGGTTAATTTCCGTTAAAAGATATAGAGAAAGAAAAAAGTTGTTAGATATTTAAGGATTATTTTATATTAATGCAGTACTTCCTTGCTACAAACAAGTAGGTAATTCTTAAATCTGGATATCAAGTGAATAGTCCTCTTAACACAACAAATACAGTACAATTCTGGCATGCAGGCAGCTGCTTAATACTGTCAATTGCAAGTTAGCCATTTGTCGCTTAAAGTGCTCTAACTTTTATTTTTCTTCACATAAACACTATTCATATCATCTCAAGGAGAAAATAAATGACGGGATATATTTTTCATACAGTGAGATAGTTTTCTAAATGCATTCATAATGTATTAGCAATATATTATTGTCACGACGGTTTTTAAAGTGAATTTTATTACATTCGGTTTAACTCCTCAAGTACTTATTAGTAAGGTGTTAATGATTGGTAATAAGGTTATAATATCCCTCATTAACACTTCAAGAATGACATTATTTAAATTGGAATGTATCAAAATTATAAATAGCTTCTTTAATGACTGTTCAGGTGTATATTGCAATTTAAATGCTCAAGACTTAACACGTTACTCGATAGCGATCTCACAATCCAACGATAATAGAGTCTCAGCTCAATACAACTTATTCAAGAAACTATCCACGTTGCTCACAATGAATTATTGTTCAGTACTCAATGTTTTAATCGGCAACAGTAAACATGTTTACGTACATTCCTACCACATCTATCTCTAGAGATATTTCCCTCTGGCAGAGATACAAAATCTAGAAATACGTCCCAGTAGAAAATACAAAGAAGCATTATACAGTCTAATGTTTTGAGACCGAGTTTGGATTTAAACTCAACGCATCGCGTGAAGAATGGAGATAAACATTAACGTTATTGTACTAGAGGAGCTTTATGAAAGCCGTGATTTAAATGTTCTGTGATTGTATTCTCTTATTATTGTTAAGTTATGTAACGAACGCATGAGAACTATGGAATATCTGTTATCTAAGGCACCATGCTGATCCTAGATAATTCAAATGGTCATTTATATAACGTATAGGTAATATGTATTAAGTACAATATTGTTTTGTACAAATTGTTTTTGCTTAATGTATGTATGTAGCTTATTAGTTAATAGGTAGAACTGAAAATAGGAATTTATAAAGTACTTACTAGTGGTTATTTTGTCGTCATCAAAGGAGTAATTTATTATTTCCAAACGATATATTTTCAGGGAAAACATTAATTCGGGAGCTTTTCACCGTCTGAACTGATGTAGGATTCCATTCATTCCTATTTGTCACTCGGCTTTTATACGCAAAATATAGCTTACGGATATTAGAATTGAGTCAATTGTCAAAGGCATAAGGGTGACAAATCAACATCGAGCTATGCTGCGCTGTACTGCGCTGTGCTGTGCTGTGTTTCTTAAGCTACGTTTTTTTAACAATTAAACGATGCTGCGCTGTACTGCGCTGTGCTGTGCTGTGTTTCTTAAGCTACGTTTTTTTAACAATCTAGCTCAGTATAAAGTAATCAGCAGCTCGTGTAGTCGTTTATCTCGTCAAATATGACCCTATTTTCAAAAAAACTCTGACATCTGTTTTTTTACAGCCACTTCACTTCTTATTCAACATGTCGCTTTCGTCCGACACATATCCTAATGAATGGAAAAAGTCGCGCATTACACCAATACCCAAAAGTGGCTGTAAGTCTCAAATTAATAACTATCGCCCTATAGCTGTAGCTTCTTGTTTTGGAAAATTATTAGAGATAATTTTAAATAATAATTTGACGAATCAGATTCGCTCACTCTTGTGCGATCCTCAGCATGGATTCCGGTCGAAACGTTCTACGACAACAAATCTCATCAATTTTGTCGATTATACTGCAAAAGCACTCGATAAAAAAAGGCAGGTTGATGTAGCTTATTTTGATTTTAAAAAGGCTTTCGATCGCGTAAATAATGATGTTCTTTTATCGAAATTTTCTAAATTTGGTTTTACACCCAAGTTGATAAAATACTTCGCTAACTATTTTGACGGTCGCGTCCAATACGTCCAACTCGGACGTCTACGTTCCGATCCTTATTCCGTGCATTCTGGCGTAAGTCAGGGCAGCACCTTAGGACCTACTCATTTCTTGGTCATGGTAAATGACCTTCCTAATGTACTAAGATCAGCCCAATATCTCATGTTCGCCGATGACTTAAAACTATTCTTAACTATCGAATCTTATTCCGATTGCTTATCTTTACAAAATGACATAGTAAATTTGACTTCTTGGTGCCACGAAAATCAATTAGAATTTAATATTTCAAAATGCAACATAATACCCATACAGCTTAGAAGGCACAACGCTGCGCAGAGTCGACCACATCCGCGATTTAGGAATACTTTTTGATAAAACTTTAACGTTTAATGAACATATTGAGGCCCTGTGTCAAAAAGCGTACAAATCCCTCGGCTTTATCGTACGGCAATCGGCGAGGTTTCAGGATAGAAACACTGTCGTCGTATTGTACTCGGCCTACGTACGCAGTATATTGGAATAAAACGCAATAATATGGAGCCCTCACGAAAAGAAATATACACTACTGCTCGAGAGGGTTCAAAGAAAGTTTGCTCGTTATTTGTATTTAAAACTTTACGGATATTATCCTTACATGTATCCATCTCTTTTCGTAATAGGCATGGTTGGCTTAAATACACTTGAATTGAGACGAAAACTTGCTCTCATATGTCACTATTACTTATTATTAAATAATCGCGTCGACAATCCTGTCGCTTTGGGTATGTGCGGGTTGTGGGCGCCGCCTCCCGGCGTGTCGCTGCGCCGCCGGCCGCTGTTCGCGGAGGCCTGTGTGCGGACGCAGGCGGCCGGCACCGCTCCGACACACTCGGCCCTTCATCTGTTAAATCGTGTACTGGCCTCCGATGCCACAATTGACATTTTTGCTAGTAGTATAAATACTGTCCTAGACCTCTGTATCAGGTACTTGGATGCACATTGTATGTAACTCCATTTTGTTTGTATTTTTGTTAACATATTGTTACTTAATTCTATGTATGCTTTGGTATTATTACTGTAAGTACAAAGAATGATTCTGTGTCAATAAATAAATAAAACGTAAACATTACGACATAGTTGAATCCGATGAAGATGAAAGTGAAGAAGAAGCGGATATGGATATTTTATGTGTTATTTTGTCGTTAAAAGAGTCCAGTCACGGTAGCTTGTTACCTCACACCATACGTGAAAAATACGGAGAATTTTAATGAATTTAATGCGGCGATGGAGGGGCACGCAGCGTGCTCCAAACCTAGCATAGCTCGACACAGCGCAGCATGGCAGAGCTCCATAAAAACATAGCACAGTTCGGCACAGCGCGGCTCAGCACGGCGGGTAGCGCGCCTCGCTCGAGACTGCTGCGTTTTTAAACAGAGCGTAGCCTCACACAGCGCAGCACAGCATGGTTTGTTTGTATCCTCATTAAAATATTAAACAAGCGAGTTGACCAAACACAGCACAGCGCAGTACAGCGCAGCATAGCTCGATGTTGATTTGTCACCCTTATGATACAAGGTATATATTTTGCAAATATAATAATATACATATGTAATAGAATTAGAAATCCAGCAGGGTTGTCAAAATTACAATTTGATCATTGAAAAAAACATAACATGTTGATTGTAGATGTGAAAAATTTAATAGTAATACCTATAGATCTACCAATTAACGTGTTTGTATTCTGATGAAGTAAAGGGAAATGGATAATAATCAATAGTAATTTATTATATTTTTTTATTAATAAATAGTTATTACTACCTAAAACATTGAAAAAGCTTTCATCATATTTTGCGTAAAGCTCAACAAAAAGCTTTTACTATATGCTACCACATGTCTCTAAAAATCCTTGTAATTTTCATCTCCAATAAACGAACAAGTATAAATTGGTCTTACAAAGACTAAATATCACTTAAATACAAATAGTTTCGGAATAATTTAAAGGAGTAGCTTAGCGGTTTGCTTACGACACTTTAATGACCTGCTCTAAGGAAATAACTATTGTCCAGACTTACTATGAACTCTACACTGACCAAATGACTTAAACCGCGTGCACTTTGAATTTAGTCTATTCTTACTTGACCATAACTTATTGTACCTCATTCTTACTTTAAGCAGCTAAAGCACTGAAAGTTTGACTAAATATTAGAAATTCCTCATTTTAATTTAATATTATTATACTTTATTTATATTATTAAAGGATGGTTAAAATAAACTTAAATATTCCACCTAGCTAGATGTTATATGTATGTGATGTTGTTAGGATCAATTGCTTTAGAAAAACCAAAGTATCACAAATACAATGTAGAGACCTTAGGTAGAGACAGTTAATTTATTTAAAAATATTAATTTGTTCAGTAGGTAATAAGCATAATATCTCATTGATTGTTGAATTAATTATTACCTACATAATCATTAATTATTTAATATTCTAAATTTAACAAAATTACGTTTTGCGTATCCAATTTATTACTAGCAAAACAATAATTTATCAAATAGAAGTAGGTAGGTACTTCAACAAGCATCAAGTAATTCAAAACGAATTTAGTATTCAGATCTTATTTTTGTTTCGTCATTTATTACAAAAGGCAGAGCCGCTTTATTAAGATTCTTAGTACATAATAATTTATGGGGCAATGCGCCCAGGCCGGCTTGACTCAGATTAAATTGTGGGATTTTAGATAATTTTGATTAATACCTTTAAAACTTGGCTTCAACAGATGTACACGTATTGTCATCAAAAGTATTAAACTTGTTCTGACAAATATAGGTTTTATTTTTTGATTTACCGACCTCCTGGTAAGAGACATAAGTATATGTGTTGGCATGCTTGTAAGTATTTGAACTTTAACACTGTTAAGTTCTGGATTGCATTTCCAGAAGGTGACTAATGAAAACAAGTCTCGATTTAACAAGATAAGGTAAACAAGATACGTATTTCTCATAATAAAGCAAGGAAGTTCAAAACATGTGTCAAACAAACAACTGAATAGGTATACCTAGTATTAATCTTAGACAAATAATTACACCAGGTAAATTAAACTACATTTTATCATCACTTTTAAACAAATGACTTTTTTTTTTAATTATTTATATCTACTAATAAGAATATTTTTTTAAATATCGTGCCTTATAAATCAGTTCTAAATGTGACACATAAACACATAAAAAAGTTCCATAGGCCGTAGTCCGCCGATTTACATGGCAATGGAAAATTCTGTACAATTTGTTTGTGTATGGAGGTCGTTAGTGTAAAAGTTTTACGTGACCGCGCTTATCTATTCTGATTTCGTTCTATGCACGTCTACTGGTCTATTAAATAATCATAAAAAACGCTTTTTTACATTCAGTGACTGGAGTTCTCGACTCATATATCTTGTTCAATTTTTAGTGTTGCGACAAAGAGATTGTTTAATATTGATGACATGAACTTAAAAGGATTTACAGAACAGGTGTTTTGTTGTAATTGCAACGATGACTCTAATGTGTGGAATGTACTTATTAATAAAGACAGTATATTATGTCATAAAAAATAGAACCGTGAGATGATATATTGCGTTTCTGTATTGATGGCATTAATCCAGCTGTTAATCAGCGATGTTAATTTTTATTACAGCAAAAACCGTGCATTTTATATCTAAAAGTTAATAAGGAATTTTTTAATTAACGATATATACGTCGTCGACTTCGAAAAAGGGAACATTTTCTGATATGGCATTTTGCTTTTTTGTTTTTCACGCATATACCTACCTATCCATTTCTTAAATGATAGTAAGTTATTAAAAAGCTTGATGAAACATCAAATAAGCGATTAATTATGAGCCAAATAAACTTTGTATTAAACAGCTGGTGCATTCTTAAATATTAACATTTGCGTGGAAATAAATTATGAATTACGTCGTTTGATTTACAATTTCAACCCTTCGCCGTCCCCACTTGTAATTGTCTCTTATATTAAGCATAAAGGGAACAATGCGTCGCGTTATTATAAACCATGGACAGAGTTATTTATTGAGTGTATGATTTATTGCTTTTTCACGCAGCTTTAACTGGTTCAAACCTGTATTTTATTACGACTCCTTATATAACTGATATAGGAAATAGTTTGAAAAACTTTATACATACTTAATAATATGACGGTTTGGAAGTTTGTCTAGCTTTTAAGGAAGTAAGTTTCTTTACCATTCTTTTCTTGAGAGTTGAGACAGGATAATATATTGTTGTCAACCATATATAGTTATATCATATCTTAACTATCCTCATAATTATATTTATCGAAACTCAAGACATATTTATACTTACAAATATACACACCATTTAGGTAAAACATTTTAAAACGGATGAAAATGTAACAATTTTATTTAATGAAGTTCTTTCATCAGTAGCATTACCCTATTCTCATCACGTATAATTTTCAAGTACATCACTCCCAGAATAGAACATGCAAATTGTGAGTCAAGAATAAAAATTATACACTTTTTTGAATGCCCACGCGACTGTAATATTATGGTCATGAGTTATACATTTTCGTCAGGGTCGGATATTTCTAAATATATTGTTTTCTTTTAGTGTATGTAAAGCCTTTTAAATTGATTAGTTTTTAATTTATCTAAAGGTTTCAAGAGATATCTTAAATTGTTGGTAAATATTAAGATATTGCAGGTTTCGGCTTTACCTAGAGTTAATCAGCTGTAATCAACATTCTAATTACTATTCAATTATTTATACAACCTTTACTAGTTCTAATGTAACTACAATTAGTAACTATAAAAAAGTATCTACAACGAAATATTTAAAACGAAAATATTGGTAGATATCAATTTAGCTTGTTGAATAGTATGATAATATCATGATAATATTTAGTGAAGTCATCAAATCTTTGCTACGTGGATGGATGCGAATGCTTGCTACATATAACAGCGAAAAGGATGACAGCAAACGATGTGTTAAATATGTAGGCTTTTGAGCCACAAAATAAGGGTTGGTACTAACGTATACTTTAGATAATACTTTATCTTTTGCTAACTGGAACTTTTCCTAAATTGTCTTTGAATTTTTTAAGGCTTAGTCAGTGTAAATCTTTAATACCTTCAATTTTCACGGCACTCGTCGTCATATTATTCGACACTGATATCACCCGTACGGTAACATACCAAAACGTGTAAAGGTAACAAATGCTATCGAGTCCTAATAAAAATAGTGTGGTAAGTGCCATAATTTAGCGCGCTCCGCCCGCCCGACAAATTACGCTTTGATTTGCAGCTAATGAGAAAAATGGGCTATCGATCCTTGGAGTCTTTGTAAAAAATTAACGTCCTCAGTAAGTCCGCAAGACGCATAGCCCTGGACGTGTCTGCCGGGGTAATTAGTGGAGATACTAATTTACATTTGTATTCAAAATTCGAGCTCTCTCTCGCCATTCGCCGTCGTCTGTTTATTCTCATCTCCTTTTTTTTGTAAAACGTACCGCATTGCTGTGTTTCGCGTAAAAAATTACGCGGTCCCCTAACAAATGTTCCGAGGACGTTGTCTAGTAAACTCTCTAAGCTTATTTGTTACGTACTTTTTATTGCCCATGTTTCGAATTGTCGCTAGACTTATGTCCGAGTTAGTGCTTGTTTTGATTGAACTCGTTCATTTTCAGGTAATGTTCAACATGGAATGTGAGGGGATTTTCAATTTAATTTAGTACAGTTAGTTTATCAAAATATACAAAAATATGTGTTTAGAATTAATCAATGCTTTTACGTGGTCACTCATTGTATTTTTGTATTTTTACATGCTTTTCACTAATTTAATATCGGTAGGTATTGTTCTTAGTTATTTTTCTGAAGAACAAATAACGAGGTACATCTTGCCGTTTTAACTACCCATCCTTACAAAAATTGCTAATTGTTAATTATTTTTGACTAGCCGCTCCGCGCGGTTTCACCCCCGTGGCTCCTCTCCTGTTGGTCGTAGCGTGATGATAAATAGCCTATAGCCTTCCTCGATAAATGAGCTATCTAACACCGAAAGAATTTTTTAAATCGGACCAGTAGTTCCCGAGATTAGCGCGTTCAAACAAACAAACAAACAAACAAACAAACAAACAAACAAACAAACTCTTCAGCTTTATAATATTAGTATAGATTCAAATCTAGGATACCGTTTCAGAGACGTCGTCTACCAACGCTCAGACGTAACTTGTTTTACAACTAGGTGATGGTCGCACTGAATTTAAAAACGAATCCACTTCATTAACAATTCCACACATTTTGCTATTTATAGTTTAGTTTATACGACGCGGCTAGACTTCGTGTTCGTAACACTTGTTTTTCACATTTCAAATGGGAAAAAAAATCCACTCAGCTAACTAAATTCGTCTAGTATTTTGTCTATAGTCGAAGTGTAGTACGATGATCGCAAAATACGATAAATGAATTTTGATAGCGTTTTCTGAAACATTAACGCCGTTAGTACACCGACGCATTCGTATGCGGCAGCGAATCTCTGCGAAACTACTGCGTAGCGAAATATCTGCGGAACGTTAGTAAACAGCAATGTTTTCGCAAATTTTTCGCAATGCGTCTGTGTAATGGCCATTTCGCAGTTCCTTGCGAAACAATACTGACAAGGACGCAACTATTTCATCTATCTATGTGCTAGAGTGAGACATATCATATGCGAAAACCTGCCATACTACTGACAGATTTTTCGTTGTTTCGCTGCCGCACGCGAATGCGTCGGTGTACTAACGGCGTAAGGTTGATTTGACAGACTGATTTGTTGAAATGCTTAATGTCAAGTTTGAATAAGTTTTGCTTTGTGATTTGGTTTGGTTAGTTGGGTAAGAAGTTGGAGAGGAAAAGTTATGTTGTCGCGATAAGCGGAAATAAAGTGATTCGTTTTTTGGTAGCTAAAATAAAACATCACTAAGTTCATAAAAAAAAAATTATAATTCATCATAATAGTGGAAATTGCAAATTTGTATTAAGATAAATCCGTCGAAGGTAAGATTTTAATTTTTAACAGTATAATTAAGGTATTTTATTAAAGAAAGTCGGAGAAAGAAATGCTTCATGATCGATAATATTGAAAACGCTACATTTCTGCTTGTAATAGCTGTAAGTCACAATATTATGTCCTACAGTCAGGTATTAATTACCTTATCAACCCCTTTCATCTATCCACCTTCTCCCAAATAAATGCACGGATACCTTCAGTTTTCATATATGTATTCAATTTCACATAAAACACCGATCTCATGAATAGTTTTAACGCCGCCATAATTTAATTTCACGCAGTGTTATTTTAGGCGGGCAAGCCTTAATGAAAACATGTTGTTTTTAAAGGAGATTATTAAACGAGATATGAATAACGATCGAGAACATTACGCACACAATAATAAATGTTCGAAAATATACGAAATGGACATTAATGAAAGCACGTAAAATCCATTTAGTGTTTTCATTTCAATTTTATTTAATTAAAGCTTATGTTGACAGTTAGCTCATTATAATATGTTTTAGTGTTGTTTATTGACGTGGTTAATTTTCATTATTTCTATGATGAGTGTTCTGTAATTAGATACAATGTGAACTATTTATTGTGAATAGCGCTTTGTCGATTATTTCACAGTCATTAAAATTAAAAGCACTGCCGTTAATTTATTTAGCATCGGTATAAGTTGAAAGCTTGTGAATATGGGCACGGATGAGTGATAATAATCAACTGCTTATCACTAAAGAGAAAGGAAACCGAATTTACTTCCTTGAATTTCTTACATTGCCAGAGACTCAGAAATATATGAAATTATTAGCTTAGTCAGTTACGTAGGTATATTATGAAATCTCTTAGATTAATTATTAACCAGCGATATATTATATCACAATTACCTCTAAATGTTAATTGAAAACAGTTGAAACTTCTATTGGTTTAAAACAAGGCGCGGGCGTGTATTGTGCACATTGCCTGTGTTCAAATTCAGCGGACACGTTTCGCGCTTATATTTCATGTTAATTTTCTACTGACAATTGGTAAACAATACTTGATTAGAGAACAAGCGCCGTACGAATACGGGCTCTTAATATTTTTTATAATGCATCCTCATCCTTAGAAGATATTACGGGGAATAAATTATAGATTTATTTCGAAATGATAGGTACTATAACTATCCTTAAAGTAGTAGTATAAGATACTTTTTTTTAAATATATATTTAAAGATATCCAATAAATGATTGCATGATATGAAAACATATAAAATACATTGCAAATCGATTGACGAAATATATCTCTTATGACTTCATAATCTACTAAGTACACTTGATAGTGCAACAAAATATAATTAACAGTCCGACGGTACCCCGATGGCACGTGAGCGGTGAACTATCAATACTAATCATCGGTGAATCTTATCTAATCCATCTACTATAGGTAAGTACGCGCCCTACCGCAGAGTTTTATGTTTATATGATCGCATTTAATCATACCTACTGTGTGAATACAGGAGCTGCGTGACTAATTGTTCAATACCAAACTAGTAAGCAATACCTATAAATAGTCCAGCTATATGACAACATTTGCAATGTTTTTGTAATTGTTGAAGTATTTTTATTATAAAAATAGTTTAAAAAATAGACGTAATGTATTCGTAAATGCTAAATCACTAATAGAATTGTTAATGTACTTAACGGATGTAACACAATGGTTTTAACGGAGCGTGTGTTTTTAATACGATATACAATAAGGAAACGTTTTTTCTCAAGAAATCGCTCTAAGGAAGAATCGATTATATCATTAAAGTAAAACCAAGCATGTAACGTTATCACATATCAGATATTCTTAAGTACTTTTCTATAAAAAATGTACATAAACACAACACCAAGAAGCTTGTGATAAGGTCAATACTAATTAGTCAATAAAAAACAATATCCCGTATTTTGTTATTATAGTGTTTGTTTGGGTATTATTGTAAGTAACGATTTGAAAACATATAAAGAAAGATTCGAGCACAAGGTAAGTAACATGAAATAAGGACGTTTTGATTTGACCAGCGGTCGTGTCCGAGATGATGTGAGATGTTGACAAAGGAATTAATGTTGGCTGGGTTGAATTACAATTATGGCGGTATCAGGTTATCTAAAAGGAAATGCATTTTAAATGCATATTTTTTTTATATTATAAGTTTTTTTTTAACTAGCTATGAATATAATATGAATAATAGTAAGTAATTATCTCTAAATATTAATTGCTGGATACTTCTCGAATTGAATTGTATCTTGACAAACTATTCATGATGTTCAAAATTGTAGATTCTTTTCTTATGGCCTATTAATGTAGCTGTTTTAGCCTTCAATTCAGTTTTTTTTTTTTTTTGCAATATTGACATAATATAATTCATATACCTACTTATTAACCTGCATGGCTTCCCTGTATTTTCTGTATTTCCTCAGCACCTGTATTCAAAAACAGTTCCTCAACAGTACGTCGTATAATATACTCGGTTCTTAGGAAGGACGTGACGCATCACAATATTAGTATTCTGTAGGACACTCCACAAAAAATTTACCTCTATTTATTATTCTGCGTTAATAGCTACACAGCGATGATTGACAGAACATTAGGAGTATGGACCTTGTACAATTGCTCATGCGAATCGCTTGAGCATGTCATGTTGATGAGATCGTATGTTGAATTATAATTTATATTGTATAGTCGTTTCCAAAAGAAGATGTATTTTTGAACGATTTTAAATCTGACAACAAACTATGGCACCAAAAAATTACCCAACAATTTAGCTACTTTACCTAGGAGTGGAAATCAAAGTCTTGTGTCAAAACTATCATCATAAAAAAAATGCTATACGTAAGGAAAAGCAGGATTTGTCTTTCACCATAGAGACTTATAGGTACTAGTAGGTACTGGTATAAGTCTCCAGACCTCACCTATTTTCTGAAATGTGGACTAGCTTGGCCAATGGGCTAATTTCCAGATAGCAGGTGACCAAGGTTCATAAAAACAGTACTTACTTCACGTATTCTCTCATGTATTGCTTAACAGACTCCTTAAAGCTCTCAAAATAATTAAAAAGTCATCGAGATGAGGGAAATTCCAACATGAGTTCCCGTTAAAAGATAGTACTAAGTTCAGAAAGCACTAAAATACTCTAGAATATATCTATATTTCGACCGATTGCTACTATTTCAAAGTTGTCCATTAGCTCTTAATCATAAACACTAGTTAAAAAACTGCAACGCTTAGTTCCTATTATTTTAAACATCAATGCGAAGAGTGCGTACACAGAATTTAAATTTATCTTAATGTTTCATAAGCATTACATCAAATATTTCGGGGTCACAATTTATCGCAAATAAAAGTGATTTATGTTGAAAAACAATGTTAAATTAAGAGAACTGTGAAGTGCAATTCAGGGGCGATTCAAAAGTGCATTGAATACTAAGTAGCAAAGAATTTGAACTTGTAAAGATAGTATGAAATAATTATTTACCATATGAAGTAGTTAATAATACGCTTATTTTTGATGTGTAATTTAGTTAAAACAATTCCACTATCTATCCTATATTTAACAATGCAAGAGTCACGCAGTAGAGCAAGTATTCATACCTACTTAAAGTATATGGTACTTTTACATTAAGTAGGTATGAATACTTGTTCTACTCTAAAAAATACCATTATTTTTTGATTCATTATTTCAATTTCAGTTCTGAAATTCGTTCACCTATTTTTAATTCATTGAAATAAATTAGCAATGTTATAGTGACCAATAAGCCAAATTGTTTTAAGAATTACAAGCCATTGAGACTGGGTCCACGTAGATAAAATAACGGTCAGTCGTTTTAAGAAATAAAAAAAAGATTATGTTAATAATTTTGGTGAAATTGTGACAATATTACAAGTGCGCAATAAATTACTAATACAAAAATCACCTGTTAATGCAAATTAAAGCATGAAAATATATATTGTTGAATTTTAAAGCCGGATTTTTCGACTTTACCTCATGTTAGCGGGTGGTAAGGTTCAGTATCTGTGAATAATCACTGTGCTCATACCTCAGGAACTGCAAAACTTCGCTGACAAGTTACTTCTAAATCGATAGTTATTGCTATCGAGATAGAGTTCATAATTCTATTTATACCACGTTGTAGCTAAAAAGGTATCCTTTGAAGTTTCTATAGAGAAGTGGGCAGTAATTTATCACCTCTTTTACATTGTAATTGCGTAAATCATGCATTTATGACACTTGGGCACAAAAAGCTTTGTCTCCGCATTCCCGCGGTTTCGCTCGTTATTGCTACGGAAAACATCACGAATGTTTTCAAAGCATTGTTTGGATACGATTTTTAATATATTACCTGGAAGATTTTTAAAGTTTACAATCGCCTTCCTGGATGTGTATTGTTTAGACATTTTTTAATGCGTCATAATTGTTATCGCAATTTTATGCTTCGAAATTACTTTACTGTCCAATATACCTACAAAGATTGCAAACAATAATTTTTAAACCAGTTTTTGTATTAAATTTATTTAAAAAGTGGTAATAGTTTTAACTTTAAACACACTAAGAGAAAATTAACAGAAATACGAAGTCTGTTAAACAAACAACCAACACATATTTATTCGTAACAAGATCAGCTTATAAAAACGCAAATCCGCCAATAAATAAACACTATCAGAGCAATCATTCAAGCAAACACAAGCTGGGTAACCGATCACAGTACCTACAGCCTATTAGCAATATAGCATGATGAAGTTAAACACTTAATTAGCGGCCACAGTTTATCTTATCTGGAGGAGCACGATCCGCATGTCCGCGCAGGAGTTGATATAGCGTGGATTTATGGCCGCGTACGTGAAATGTATACTAGATACACTACAACTGTTCTGGACCTTTACTAAATGATTATACTTGCTCTTGCGCATCTTAATGGGTAAAGGGTTTGGAGCTCTTAGTTTGGAATTTTAATTTTCAGGGTTATAATGATGTTTTAATGATACATTTAAAAAGGTATGTTTGTATCAAAACATGGACATATTTCTCTTTGATAATAAATCACGGTATGACCACAATCTGTCCAAATAAATTTATGTTCACTGCATACAAATGTGTAATTCATATCATCATCAAAGAATTCTATTTTAAATGAATGTATTTCGGCATTATTTTCAGTCCTTCGCCAAATTAAACTCAATAACAAATGCACCACGTCACAATCAATTATCGTTTTGAAAAATAATAAAATAATTTATAAATTTATATAGGCACGTAAGTATTGTGAACAACTTTATCGTTCCATAAGCAGATAGAAGAATATTAATTGTTTGCCGTGGGTGTATGGACAGACCTGTTCCGATAGCGTGTCTTAATATTGTATTGAAAATTAATTTATTGAACGATAACCCAGGGTCTTATTTATTATCGATCAGGTCAACGTTAATATTTTTTTCTTAAAAATGTTTAGATGAAAGTTACGTTAGGTTAGTTTATGATCTTGATAAAGTTTATCTATACAATAAAATTCAGTGAAGAAATAAAAACGCAAATATACATGAATTTCACAACAAGAAAGATGTGATTATATTCAGATTACAAATAAATAGGTATATATTATAATGTGGTATCATTTATTGTTAAAATATCCATCATTACGCAAATATGATTATTTCATATTATAAAAAAACGACATTGTAAATTCAACGATCAAACATTCCTCATAAAACAAATAAATCAAACTACTACTAATAGCAATCATAACTATAAAGCAAGATGGATAAACAACATCACCTATTAGGATGCATGCGATTAATGACAGATTCTTGTTTTTTAACACGAAGCCAGGGACCTATAAGTCCATGTCTAAGTCGGAACTCGATTGCCTGGGTGGTTCGCTAATTAAGATAACTCAATATGTCCATCGACAACGAAATATGGATGCGCGCACGCGAGATAGATAGCTCTATATGTACCGAGGCTTATGCAATCGCTAATTATCGTGTGACGTACGTAATTTATGCGCCAGTGGAGCTTGCAATTTTTGTCTATGACTACTTTTTGTTCGTAATAAATTGCTATTTATATTTGAAATCGTGTTGCAATTAATCGTTTGACTCGCTTTACAAGTTATTAATAAATTAGTGTTGATTAAACTTAGATGCAGTTCAGATCAAAACAAGCCTATGCTATCAAATAACGAGTATGTTTTTTTCAATTAAGACGTGTTAACCTTCTATATTTTTATCTAATTAATAGTTACAGTGCTTATGGCTTGTAATTTTATTGCTAGGTAATCGCACAATTTAACATGTTATATAAATATGAAACAATAGTGTTATCATTGTCAAAAATAGAACTTACTTAACCATACTATAACCCATTTAAAATCAGTAAAATAGTTCTTGCATTAAGTAATCTCCATAATAACTCGTACCTATAGTATCGTAGATACTGCT
Source organism: Colias nastes (assembly GCA_907164665.1). Classification (NCBI taxonomy): domain Eukaryota; kingdom Metazoa; phylum Arthropoda; class Insecta; order Lepidoptera; family Pieridae; genus Colias; species Colias nastes. The sequence continues at coordinate 29,913 of CAJQZM010036088.1, forward strand.
TTCCGAATCGGTGGTAAATGTTAAAAATATGTTCCTAATGACGTTTCAAAAGTGCTTTTAGAAGAAGTCTAATTGAATAAATAAATGTTTGAGTTTGAGTTTTTGAGTTTGAGTCTATCTGTCACACGAGAACGTTACCAGTTACTAGTTACGAGGACTAGCCATACAGCCATAACAAACGGGTGTAACATGAAAATACCTAATTAAACTAGTACCAAAATCCGATATCAGAACATCGTAGCGTCACGAAACCCCAGCCACCTAATAAAGTAAGCAGTCTCACGTTCCTAATTAGATCGTTAATTATAAGCCTTTCATGGGAGCCTTAATTTCAACATAAAAGACTATCTTAACCGTTTTTATTTTCAACTGATTATGTTACAATTTTTGTTTAATAGGAGCATTTTGTGGTTGGTTTTGAGCTTATTTTTAGATAATGTATTTGGTGGAAATGACTCACTAGGATATTGTACAAAGGTTTTTGTAATTATCAATTTTTAGAAAAAAAATTGTCGGATAGGTGTCAGATTGAAATTATAATGACTATAGAGTATCGATATATCCTTGCTTCTAGTCTGACCAGTGACCATAGTGTGATTTATGACTTTAATAGAATTATAATTATGAAGCCAATATGAAGCAGTGCAGCGATCATAATTGCTTGATCAGATTTTACTCGGATAAATTGCAAGTATCTTGACTCTATTTTATTATTTTCAGTGTCGAAGTTGTTGAAAATTTTACATGCTATTTAAAATGAATTTCATGGTGAATTTAAATCGAGGTTAGATACCACTGTTACTGTTTTAAGAACAGCACAGACCGCCAACTAAGCGGCTAAGACCCAAAAGTGGTTACCCGGGGAACGGTCGAGCAAATACCTAAATAATAGCAGTCTCTCACCAGGTGGAACTGAATCATTACTCTAACTGTAATCCCGGAATACAGCGTGATTTATACGGAGCCCAGACGGACGAATTTACGTGTTCTGTAAAAAATGGAGCTTAGTTTCTCGCGAGTAAATCATCCTTGATCCGCGTTTAAGGCAATGCTTCTTGTAGCTTTTACTGTTAAGTGTTGGCTATTGCGTGAGGGTTGCCGGCTGCCGCTTTGGGAGGTTCAATGTCCACTTCTGTTCATGATCGTTGTTATGATAGTTGAGTAGGTATAGCGAGATGAAGTTATGACAATTTCAATTTTTAATTAGTATGTATCTAATAATAAAAGTGTACTTATGTAATTAATTCAAAAACAAAGTCTTATTTATTTATATGAAATACCAAGTTTATAATATTGGTATTTTAAGGTTATATTCTACATTGGACTCCTCATGAGATATAGTGTATGAACTTGGCAATTTTTAGTTCAGTATTACCTTCCAATGCCTATTGAAATTTGCTCTACATTCCCCATGAAATTGATTCCTAATAAAATATATAAGAATGGAAGTTTTGTTCATTTTCCTTTACATCTTACTGAGAGCCTTCACAGAGTGTTTCATACAAAACAACACATATTTGTTTTCCTCCCAAATTTTCCATAACTTATCTCAAAATAAATAGCTCTTATTGCACCATATAGACATTCTTACCCACTCGAAATTTATTCACGGCGTACAATAAAACTTGCTATGACGCGTATGTATGTATGTGTACATGCAAATAAGGCTGATATTCGCTAGCGAAGCATCGAACCCTACTCCTCGGCCTCGTATGCTTGCTTCCTGTCTGGCACGACACTGCGACTACTCCTCAATGTACCTGCCAAGCTTTATTCTACTATCTACTTTTATTTTAATATTCTTAAAGTATGAGTTTTGTAGGTATACATATTTCCCACATTATTTTCTTACGTCAAGAGGAACTTTTTCCTTATACAACATTTACATATGATTAATTATGTGAATGGTATTCTTTACTTTTTGTATGCATTTAAAGGTTTCTTATTAAATAATTGTCACATTAACATATCAGAATTAAAATTGTTTATAATTAAGACACCCCTGTGCATAATAATAATTCACTCAAGATTGTGTTATTTATAGATAAATGTATTATTAATGTCATTATAGTTAGCTCTTCGTGAATTAATTATTCATGCAATT
>CAJQZM010036089.1:0-19660 GCA_907164665.1 Colias nastes
TCAGCGCTTCACATTACATATAGCGTAGGGTTGTCACATAACTCACTATTGATTATTTGTTTATTTTTTAAACAAAGTGCACGAATATTTCTAGAATGTTATGTGAAGTGATGAAAGGTTAATGAAATTAAAAATAACCATTTGCATTTTTTGCTAGGCAAGTGATAATTGGCATATTTGCTTATCAATTATCTACTATATAAAAATAAGTCGGGTTTTCCTTCCTGACGCTATAACTCCAGAATGCACGAACCGATTTCCACGGTTTTGCATTCGTTGGAAAGGTCTCGGGCTCCGTGAGGTTTATAGCAAAGAAAAAGTGTCTCTGGTGGCGAAACGGAGTTCGCCCGGTTTGCTAGTATTTCATAAAAAATACTTCTCATCTGATTATCAGATCGGTGAAGGTCGATCTCCCTCGGTCTCCTGTACTGTAATATTACGTAGAATTACGGAAAACATGTATCTGCTACTTTTTCGTCTTTGCTTGTAATAATAGCAGACCTAATTTTGTGGGTTTTTCCTATTCTCTACAGATGACATAAAAATGAATTGATAATTTATTTTAATTTAGTATTTTTCATGATTATGATGATTCTAGTTCTATCGTTATTTAAATAAGCAAGCAAAAGCTTCAAAACGAGATATTATGGATAATTTTATTTAATTAAATATATAGATAACGGTGCGTTTACATCAAACGAACATAGAGCAAGAGCAAGAGCATTATTTCGTGATCTTTTAGTGTAATCGAAAACTCGTATTCTGTTTTTTCAGTAGAAGAACATTGCAAAGAATCTTTTAGAACGCACTAAGAACAACGAAGGAATGCTCTATGCCTGTTTTCGCTGAAAGAATTTGACATAGTGGGGTTAGAATGAGCATTCGCTCGTTTGATCTAAATGCACCGTTAGAGAAAGCATAATCCCATATTAATATAAATAACATAATATATAAAAAACAGGCCAACTTAAAAGTGTTTGTGTGTGAGCTCTACCTTACTTGCATATCTCACTATCTCCGTGTGCGTAAGCCCACGGCGACGTATCAACCAAACTCCGCTAATATTTTCGTAGGAAAATAATAATAGCAATCAACTCCTAAATCCTAATAAGTGACAGTACCACGTGAGCAGTTGCATAACACGTGTGTCCAAGCCGCTGGCCTTGCCACGCCTCGAACTGCAACTTTTATCTCTTAGGCTGTATACACACGTACCAACAGATCTGGTTATCTATACCAATAATAAAATTGGAGTGACTGTTTTTTCCATTGAAATAACCGATTTTTACTAAATGCATTGTACATTTACCAAAATAGTAATTTATTACAATTTTTGTTTGTCTGTCTGTCTGTCTGTTTGTTCCGGCTAATCTCTGGAACGGTTGTACCGATTTTGACGGGGCTTTCGCTGACAGATAGCTGATATTATAAGGATTAACTTAGGCTATTTTTTAAACTGATATTGCCACATTTACGCGGGTGAAACCGCAGGACGCAGCTAGTTCCAATAAAACATATTAAATTTTAATTAAACAGATATTTCTGAAGTTTTATGTGCGTTTCATGTTAATTTTACACGCGTTTCGTCTTTATTGTTATTCTATTTCGTTTTGTATCTAAATGTAAAAAAAAGATTTTATACATAATATTATAATAATCGTTAAAACTATTATAATATGAGGGAATCAGGTGATAAGGTTAATATGCTAAAGATATTATAAATGTAACTTTATGTAATAAATAAAAAAGAGCGTGTGTTCCGAGCACACGTGTCTGAAGTGAAACTTTTCTTTGACTAGATTCATTGATACCAAAATCGTTGTCTTACTCCATGACGTGACGGTATTCTTTCTGTGATTTCCATGTATTAAAGCGTCGAGTGGCTGTCATAATTATTATTTACTTGGAGAGGTGCATACCTAATACCTTGGAATTTTCTTTCCGTCTAAAAGAGGGATTAATTTATAAAATAAACAGTAAAATAATATATTATCTACAAACGACTTAAAAATTTAGAGCTCTAATTTTGATTGTAAAATAATTCATAATTCCTTGAACGAACCATTTACAAAATATGGATTCGACCTATAAGGAAACTTGCAGCGATTGTTTTGATATAAAATTAATTCATTATTTTTTGTTTATTGCCAATCCATACTAATATTATAAATGCGAAAGTAACTCTGTCTGTCTGTCTGTTACTCAATCACGCCTTAACTACTGAACCAATTTGCATGAAATTTGGTATAGAGATATTTTGATACCCGAGAAAGGACATAGGCTACTTTTTATCCCGGGAAATAGGATAGGTTTTATCCCGGAAATCCCACGGGAACGGGAACTATGCGGGTTTTTCTTTGACTGCGCGGGCGAAGCTGCGGGTGGGAAGCTAGTAATCTATATATTATACTATTTGACAATTGTTAACGCTAATAAAACTTTTTATGGACAATAAATAACTACCTAGTCTTATTTATTCGTAGAATAGCGGTCCGCCCCGGCTTCGCCCGTGGTACATATTTCGCAATAAAAGGTAGCCTATGTTCTTTCTCAGGGTCTAAAGATTGTCTGTGCCAAATTTCATCAAAATCGGTTGAGAGGTTTAAGCGGGAAAGCGTAACAGACAGACAGACAGAGTTACTTTCGCATTTATAATATTAGTAGGGATAATCAATTGTTTTATAGATTTCAACTTTTTCTTTCTATCAATTTATTGATATCAATAAATCAAATCTTACTATATTACTAAAATGAACTAATATTATGAACATGGATGTTTTCACAGTACCTACTAATGCTTGTTCCTCTTTCACGAGAAAAGAACTGAAAGGGTTTGATGATACTCTGCAGTGAAGAACCTTATGTACCTAAATTTCATATTACCTCTAGAAGTCTAATAATGTCTTGTAAATTGCATTATTATCTATTTTATCAATAATTAATTAAGTCTTAATTAAAAATTAAACATGCAAATGAATATTTCATAAATTACTTGTATTAAAACGCTTGTAAGCGACTACAATAAATTATAAATTGCATATTTGATTATTTTATTACATTGATTTAAATTCTGATAAATATTAATTACCTACCTAACTGTAAATTAATTTTACATGTAAATTATATTCTTTAAAATATTAACACAGTGGGTTGTCCTCTGGTATTATTTTAAGGCGTGTAGCTATGTTTTTATAACTATGTACGATAAATTGATACATTTCTTTGCCACACTTATAATATCATAGCAGAAACACTTTTTTTATAAACATTACTAGGTATATGTACCTACAGGACAAGGACTGTTAATTATTTTTGTTGTCAAGTTGTAAAGCTCTGCCATTATACCAAAGAGACAATTAAAATATGTATTTGTTTGTTTATAAATGCTTTTTAATAATATTGCAACCGCGTTTTACGACTTAAGTACAATATAATTACTTAGTTTTATGTGCAAATATTCACTGATCTACGTCAACACGGATTAAGCGTTTAATAAAATTTTATTTTTTCCCCATATTCAGCATTAACTCGAGAACGCAAATATTTCAAGGTATTACTACTTTCAGTATAATCAATTTCAAATATTTATTTTATAAGAGCTCTATCTAAATTGACTTTGTTCTTTTATTTTTAAGATATTGAATTGTTTTATCAAATTGCTTCTAATAAGTAGTTTCGAGATCATTAACCCCTCACGCGTCCAACTATAACATACTGATTTAGTTACGAGCAAACAATGTACGTAGGACGCGTGAAGCTTTAATTAAATAATAAATATCATTTTTGTCCTCTATAATACCACAGTATAAATATATTTTCATACAGTAAGACGACGCCTTTGATCTCTGGAAAAATGCCGACAAAGTCTAGACAATGCCAGGGTTGTCAGAAGTAAACAATATTTATGAAATTATTTATTTATTGCAGATCAACATGGTTAGCAATATTATAATTAAAACAATATCATAACATAATACAAGAATGTACACAATTTTAAACCCGCTCTTTACTGCATGTTTTATTCAGAAGTTGAGTATGACAATAAAAAATGCAGTGAGGCGTATACAAAGAGATTTATGAACTGCAGACATGGATTGAAGAATTCGACACTTGTAGGTAAGAACCTCGGTAGCTCTGTTGGTAAGAGCGTCGGGTGTACTAGATGCGAAGGACGCAGGTACAAATCTCGCTCACGGTTCGATTTTTTATTTCCATAGATAATCTTTGAAATTCGCGACGCATGCGTTAATGCGTATAATATTTAAAAATATTAAGTGTAGTCAATGAAAAAGAATTATTTTAGGAGTAATAATTACTAGCCATTTAATACACGATGAAACCGCAAATCTTTATTTATAATTAATGATGACGACTTGCAATCTTTCACAGCACACGTCGTATTCACCATTTTAAATAAAACAAATATAACACAAATACGCGTTAGCCCTGATGATACCTCCCGAACTACTAACATCGTTTTGTTAGCAGTTCGGGAGCGGCTTTCCCCCGTCTCGCCCCTCACACCCCGCACGATTGCCCTGTCTAGACGGCTTCGTCGGACGACTGTAGGATTATATAGACTGTGATAATACTTTGTACGTATTATGTTAATTTTATACAGTTTAGAATCGATTTTTTCTTCACCATTCCTAAGTCATATTATTTACATATTACAGACTTCTTTTGGATAAAAAACACGTTTTACTTATGATATCATTTCATGCAAAATTTGAAGACAAAACAGTGCACGGATATTACAGGAAATGTGAAAAGGAGGTTCTTATCTCTGAAAAATCTATTACATACTAAAGTAAAATCTTCACAAACAGGTTAATTCCCACAGTAAATAAAACGCAATACCGCAACTCGTTCAAAACGTCAACAAATTAGTTCGCAGTAATTCCGTGTATGAACCTGATAGCAAAGATAACACGATAATCATGCAGCGGTTACGCTAATTGACATGTAATTGTTCCGGCGAGTACAATAACAACATTGTGGTTTTACGTTTATACTTTATACGACTTGCTGCAGATCCGTCATTACGACGTTTTTGTTTTTCTAGAACTTTCTGTCAATCGAATACGGTGAGTTTTGGCGCGAATTTGAATAACGTCGTGATTGGTGGATTCGAACAATTTTCTCGATCGATTTTGTTTTTCTTTTTTTTAATGGATGTAAGAATGCTACGCCATCTATCTAATAGTTACTGTAAAGTTTTAAGAGAAGATATATCTGTGCGTTCTCAACTCTTTTACGCAAAAACATCAGCATTATTATGTGTACTTTTGAAAATTTGGTGAAATTTACCCTAAATAGGAATAAATATCCCGGTTATTTGGGGAAATCTATTGGTTTATAAGCGAAAGCGTTAACTCTTGAGAAGGGTGCGACGTTTGGACTTTGGACTTCGCTCCTAAATGTAATTTAGAAGCTCATATCACTTCCCAATTGTAAACAAAACTGTTCAAATTGTATTGGAGTTGTACCTTATTATTGCTTTAAACCCATTTAGTCAAATAAAAAATAAATGATTTCAAAAAGTTTTCGTTAAAATTTTAAAACATAGAGGTCGTTTTTAATATTAAATACTTTAACGAAATAAACCTTTGTCGCACATTATAATATGTAACTTCGTTTCTAGCTACAATATAATTTAATTAACCTGTATGTGGTCCACCGCTAGATTCTCGTCGAAACTTCGTGGAAAATCACTCAAATTAGTTTGTAATTTCTTACTTCATAACAGGGTGCTTCAGCAAATGGGTCACACATTGAGATGTAAGGGTGTTAATATTCTCTGACATCATTTCACGTTATTATATTGAATATATCGTTACTCTAGAAGTTAATATTTTAAACATAATAATATGCTCACAAGAGCATATCATCTAACATGTTAAGTACTAACTTGTTAGATGATATTGAGAGATTACTAGTTTATGATACTTTTACATGGTTTAAAGTTAAAACCATCGAAACGTCAAATTATTAAGACAATAATTCGTGTACTAAAGGTATCTAAACAATAAAGTTTTGAAGTTGTTCTATTGAAATTTAAATTGTTTACAAAATAAACTTCAATGTTTATAAATACAGTAGGATCCTTACGTTTATACGTTTTGTTAGTAAAATCTCAGTGTTTACTAGAGTACTAGCGCATATAGTAAAGTCTATGTACAACACACAGCGTAGGCTCCTACCCTTGACATTCATTCACGACCGCCGTCAACTACAAAACGCACTATAAACCATCACCGTTAAACAAATTTAAACTCTACGCAATAAGTGCAAGGTCCACATTTACATATGTCACCAGCATCCGGGTTTTCATGACATTTGTCAAACAGGCATATTGTAGTGTGGGTTCGATCTTGTTTGTGCCAAAAAGTAAAAAATTTAATGATGTCGCCTTATTAACGAAAACCGGATGATTTTGTATGGACTTTTTTTGAACGAGAGAAATTATTATTTTGCGAACTATTGCCATCGCTAGGGGAATATATAAATTAATACGGTAACTAAAGTTGTTTTCCTTTTTCACTAGACAGATGACGTAACATTGTACACTTTTGCAAGGTTTTATAAAATTTAAGAGGATCCGAAATGACGGCATTGAAGATTCAAATGCTATCAAAATCATAAGTAAAAGTAAAAGGCCAGTACTAATATGAAACAACCTGTCTATTAGGAGTTTCTTAACCACGACATTGAAGCTTTAAAAGAAGAACCTATCATTATCGATCAAATTATGATATATTGAAAAACTGTCAGATATTGAATATACGAAAGACGAGCCATGATAGGTATACCATTACGAGTTGTACAAATGTTTTCAAACCTTAATTTTAAATAATATTTTACTCGATTTAGTGAGTATGTAGGTCAATAGTCAATAAGTTGAATATGTAAGGCCTTCATTTGACCAGCGTTTAAGATATTCTGAGGTCATGTGCCCCGATAAATTAGAGTGATCTTAAAATAAAACTTCATTTAAGCCTACTAATATTGATTTTAAATATTAAATCTATCGTAAATTATATTCGAAGAAGAAGGAAAACGCTATGTAATTATTTAAGCGCGTCGTTAATATTAATTTGCAAGCGGTTGAAAATTATAAATTAAAATTACTTGAGAATTTTACATTCATAGATCTTGAAGATTATTATACATTTTTAAAGTGTTAGAAATTAAAATTCCGTTGAATTGCCTAAATCATTTAGATATCTTTAATCACGTGAAATAAAATACACGTGTTTATCTGAGGTAGTTAAACAATGACCTTTAGTTTTAAGTTTAATTTAAAATGTTTCTCCTCACAATGTATATGAGCATATAAAGTGAATGTATTCGCGGTAAGGTCAGCGTAGTGTAGCGTGCATTTTGATTGCGTCATCTAGGTATACAAGTGTGTGGTAACAAATGCACAAGTTGTTACACCTTAGCTCATCTCCTGTTAATGAGTATTGATACTATGAGTTCTATGTAAATTGGACGAAATTTTTAAATGTTACTTGCGTATTACCAATAATCACTTTAACCAATAGAAATGAAATACAAATTACGCGTTACATATAAATGAGGCTATAAACCTAGCTACAATAGTTCTAAAATGTCTAATTTCAAAAATATTAATGATAAATGATGGCATGCAATTTTTATATAATGCATGATGGGCATTCATTACTAAGTATTTCAATTTATTTTTCTATTACATCCGACAAGGAATACCTTGTTGAGAAAGGAAATATCCACTTGCATTGGAAAATTATTGTAACGTATGTATTCACATTTATAAAGGGCAGCATATTAGTAGATATTTATTGTTTGACTGAAAATTGATTTATGAAAATTGAAAATATATAAAAATATCCTTAAAAAGCTCATTACATGGACACCCTAGCCTACCTCTAATATAATCTTCGATTGTGAATTGAATTATTTATGCTCGTTTGTGGTTTTATGAAACCGCAAATATTTACAAAATAAACCACTTTACTGAATCATTTGTAACGTCAATATCATTCAGTTACTTCAATACAATGTTACTTTCAAAACTTGGCATTTATGAAATTTGATTGATAGACCGGTTCATATATTTTTTGTATTTGGCATCTTTATTTAAATGTGTACTATGTGTGCAGCGCGTGTTTCTGTGTGAAGGACCTATATATACATACATCCATTGTGTATTATTTATGCCAAACTTCGCAACATCCCATCATTACTTTTTAATAAACCTAGAAAAAATAATATGACTTCTGAAATAAGAATAAAAAAGTTAATACGAAATAAAACTGCCGATATATTCTTACCTATGATTCTTACTGTATATTTATTTCGTTAAAAGTTTGAATACCTGATAAAAAGTAAATCCATAACTTTCGAGTTCTTACGATCCAATATCACCAACAAATAGAAACAATAGCAAAAAGTACTCTCAGAAAATAATAAATTAATAACAAACTATACAGATAACGTTCGCTTTTAGCTAATTGAAAAACCATGCTAAGATCAAAAGCATTTAGAATCTAGATAATATTATAGTTTGATAACGTTCAAGTAGTTTGATAGAAATCATAGTTCATAGTTAAGAGTGTTCTTTAGTAAAATTAAGGCGACGTGAGAATCAATAGAGAATCGGTCTTTTGTATACGGAAATTTGTAGAAGGCAAATCTATACTAATATTTTAAAGCTGAAGAGTTTGTTTGTTTGAACGCGCTAATCTCAGGCACTATTGGTCCGATTTGAAAAATTATTTCGGTGTTAGATAGCCCAATTATCGAGGAAGGCTAGCTAGGTATATATCATCACGCTTAAGACCAAGAGCAGCGGAGCAATGCGGGTGAAACCGCGGAGCACAGCTAGTATTAAAATATCGGCTAGCATGTAGCGTTATGTCGATTTGGATGTATACATAGAAGAGGCTTATTACGAAATTGTTGAGTTGTATATAAAAGTGCCAAAAACAAGAGAAAAGCACCGATTTTTTCGACTAGAAATAATATTAGTAATGTTATACCCACATTTGTAATTACTCAAATCCCTTTAGAGTTAGGACATAGTTCAAAAACCAATCACTAGTTCTGAGGAAATTTATTGAAAATGTGTTTTACGAATATTATGGTTACTGCGTTATAAAAATGATTATAACAGTTGTTCATAAATTTTACGCTTATTGTCAAGTTGTCAGCATTTTATAATAAATGAATACAAAACATAATTCCAGTATTATGTGTCAATATTGATATAAGATTCGGATAGTTTTTGGATAGTTTTGAAGAAAAACATTTATTTTTATTGGCAAAACGTATTTCGTTTAGTTGTAATGTTAAGGTAATAAAGTATATCTAATAATATGTCTATTTTTACTAATATATATTTTTTTCACATAAAATTACATCTTAATATGTTATCCAACCACCTCGGACCTCCTTAAAATTATACATTAAAATAACCTCAACATAAATTACATTCAATATTGAGTGCTCTTAATTTTACTGATCTATTTATTTTATTACAAAGTCTATTAAAAAGACTAATCTTTATTTAAACATATAAATATATACAAACAATGATTGTAATACACAGGAAACATATCCTTAAAACAACCAATATTGCACAATAAGACGATCACAACCAATACCTATTGCTAAATGGCCAGTTACTGAAAATATCTGTGGTCATCATCACAGTAACATCTTATAAAATATTAATAAATCAACCTACAAGTTGGCAAGTCATAAATAATTTATTTCTCTTCAAGGAATCCTGTAAAAAGTTGTTAATAACATTAAACATTATCGTATCTTTCAAGCTCAAGACGCTCTAACTTGTTTCTCGCGACAGGATTAATTATAATTCTAAGAATTTCCTGAATAATCATTTATCCTCTCATCAATATATAAATTATTGTCTATCCGGATGTCCTGGTGAAGCGTAAATAACTAGATGTTAAATTGGTTTTTAAAACATAATCAAAATCGTTGATGTGAAGTACCTACACCAGTGGAAACTTTCAAAACCCCCAAACTTATTACTTGCAGTCTAATAAAAATTTATAGAGACACATGCACATTCCCTTGTTAAAATACCATATCCTCACACACCACACCACACAAGCACTGACTGGACACGGTGGATTCGCCTTCTACTTGAACAGATTCAAGCTGAAGGAGAATCCATCGTGTCTGTGCCAGCCCGGAGGCGACGAGACGGTTTCTCACCTGCTACTCGAGTGTCCGATTTTTGCAAGAGATAGATACGTTATTGAGCAAAAATTGGGCATTGCGATGACGGGTGAGAATCTGCCTGCGGCCCTGGGGGACAAGAGGAGGAACGAGTTCCTCGAATACTGTAAATATATTGTAGGGGTTGTGAACAAAAGACACTGTGATCGAGCTATGTGATATTAGGGTTAAGTTTTATTGTTGTGCCGTGTTCATTTGTATTTTATTGATTTTAATTATTGTATTTTATTATTGTAATGTTTTAAATGTATCTTTATTATTGTAATGTATCATTAATTTGAAAAAATTTATTGGACATATTATTAATTGGAAATGATGGTATTGGAAAATTGTAGGTATTTTAGTAATGTATTTTAATTTTGGCCCAAATTGTAATAAAAGAATGTTGTTTTTAATTTCATTGAAAATAAAGGTCTCTGGACAATACTCCAGAGGAAAGCAGACAACAACCTGTTGCTTTTCAAAAAAAAAAAACTACCAATCATATCCATAAGTCTGTCCAATGAAGGCCTTGTTACAGATAAATCTTCTCATTATTATACATAATACTGATATAGGTTCGTATAACTGAATTAAACTTCAATTGTTCCAAAATAGTTTTTGTATCATTCACTCATAGTTCTACGGTTCCCTGATTATAATATTTATATATATTTATATATTTATTTATATATTTATATATATTTTTATTATTAAGTATATTTATATTATATATTATTATTTTATTAGACTTGAGATTACTAAATTTAAGTTTCAGGAAGAAAGAAATTGTTTTCTAAAACTTAATGTTTTATTGTTTTATACTGCTTCGTTTTCTATTATCAGAAATGTAGCAAATTTCTAACTCCTTAATAAATCTCGGTTGTCAAGTTAAACTGACATAGTTTAAACCGCCGATAACTGTTTTGAACCCTGGTTATTTATTGTGGCTTCGCAACTTTGATTTTATGAAATAGTTCAGTTTAAATATAGAAAACAAATAATTTGTTGGCTTATAATTATTTGCTTCAATTGGAAAATTCATTCAATAGCGAATATTCTTTTTTTTTCTAACTTAAAGCTATAATTGCCGGTCGTTGCAAGTGAATTTTCGAAAATCATTAAATATACTTCTGATGATTTTATAAATTAAGTGGTTCAAAATCGAGTCGAAAGGAGTTGGTTACATACAAACATACAGGTGAAGATAATAAAAGCGTGTTAAAAAGAATTGTATCCTTTCAGTACAATTATCCTATCTCCAGTACCTAGGTATTTAAAGTTCTCTTCCTTCAGGGCCCATACAAAATTTATCTTGCATATTTGTCCTAATAATGAATGTACTTAAATGTACTTAGGTACTTTACAATTTTAAATATAAATTTCAATATATAATATAGAGGAATGTTAAAACGCCGCTTATTTTCGTAACATTTGCATATGATATGTTAATCGTATGTATGTATGTTTCGCAAATGTAATGATCGATTACTGAAGTTATGAATAATAAACGTTTAAATATTTCAAACTGTTCTGTTCTAATTTTATAGTTATCTGTAGACACAAAGTAAAAATTAGTAGGTAGGACTCAAATTCTTTATTAATCAAAAATGTAATAAAATATATTTGATAAATCTGTAAATTTATTCAATTTATAAAATACCATAGAAAATTGGTGAAAACTACGAAGGAATTCCCACGATATTTTAAATTAGCACCAGAATATTTTTTTAGCGTTTCCTTGAAAAAAAAAAATCGAAGAGCATTTTAATAAAATTTACGGCAGATATTTATAAAAACGGGACAAATTTTAAAATCAAAATGAAAACTTACATAAAATCGGCATTAAAAGTACTAAAAATAGAGCTAGAAAGAAATCTTGATAGAGTTAAAAATAGTCTATATGAGTGTCTTCAATAACTCAACTTCAAGTTAGAAGTACCTTAGCTTGCCTCTCACTCTTTTTCAAAGAATATGAACGGGACAACAAATCTCGAAGAAAAACCAAGTTTTCCTGATATTTGAAACTTTTCTCGGAAAATAATTGAACCCTGGATGTATCAATCAATTACAGTTAAATTGGATGTGAAATGTTATGACTTATACATTTTACATTGAAGACAACTTCGCTGATGTAATTTTGTTTTATCAATTATTATGCCCGAAATTATATTGAATTTTGTAACACATTTGTGTAGGTAAATGTGTTACAAAATTCAATATAATTTACCTACTGACTAACAGGTGATCGCAAAATATAAGATGTTTCTAAATATTAATTTTATTTCTTAAAATGAATTTAATTAAAATTATGTATATTTCTAATTAATTCCAAAAAAATATTGGCAATATGTAAACTTACATAGAAACATAATTATACATGATACGTATACATAAACGTTATATACATGTATCCCTTTAGGATTTTTAGAACAGATATACCTACAATGTACATAAAGCAAATTAAGCTCATAAAATTACTTCATTCCAAACAAATATTTCCCAACAAAAAATCCTCAATGAACAATGCTAATACTTCTAATACTTCATCAAGAACATTGGTTTACAGTTTTACGTTTAAAAATAAACAGAAAGAGCACTTGCTAAGATGAAAAAACCGCACCATTAGCAACGAGATTGTGTTAAGGCTGAGTCAAACGTGTTTTATAAAATCTATTTTTTAATTAAACATTGAAATACTAGAAATATGGACTTAACATACGACATATTTCCGAAACACTATTGATGAAAAATCTTTTAACAGTAATAGAAAATGCGAACATTAATCCCGTAAGAATTAATCAAGAATCAAATTACTCCGATAAAGAACGAAAAATCAGTACCTACATTTTCACGTGAATATGGTATCAAATGCATGTTAGATGTTCCATAATATTATTACAAATTTTAAAGGTTGAAAATATTTGCATTAAATTCCTACGCATTAACTTAAGCATAGCTTAATTTTTAATATTAAAATCATTACATCGACCAATTTGTGGAGACTCGTTAATCATGACCTATACCAAAGTTTGGAATAAACCTAACACAAAGAATCTAAACATGAAATCGCATCGAACTAATCATAAAATATTGGAGTTGTTCAACTAATTATTAACAATTCATATTCGAAACTGCAATTACTGTACTTAAACACAGTTCAGTAAGTACGGCATAGTTCGCTAACCGTTTTGACAACGCCTTTCGGGCTGCAAACCACCCCGTGGGATGGGGTTCTATTTTCAGCATAGCGTGGGCGGCTATACTAAATATGTTACGTTCATGTCTTGAATGAACTACGGGATAAAAGGGATCGACGTCATGTTTGCATATGCTCACTCGTATTTCGATATAAGTAATCGGCTTAAGATAGGTGAATAAAGGGAAGATGCGTATGTGTATTCTATGGATGGTTTATTTTTAGATTAGTTTAATTACATAACTTGTTTATGAGTTAATTGCTACGTATTTGGAATTGTATGTGTCTATTTGTATGGCTAACTATAATTACATGGTTCTGCTATAAGTTATAACTAATACATTGAATACGTTTCATGGAGAAATAACAACAAAGTTCCATTATTTTCATCCCGTTCTATGTATTTTGCAGACAAAGGCGCCGATAAAAACATCTTAGATTGATTATTGTAAAACGTAACATGGCAGGATAATCAGTCAGATAATGTTTGCTCAAGTAGAGTGCTTGTTCTGGTGAATTAGCGATTACAGGTTCCGATACAATATTTATAAAAATAGGGTTTTATATAAAAATGTAACAAAGAACTTAGTAGAAGTATAAGAAGACAAATGAACAGCGTGGCAAGATGTTTTAGAAATACATGAAGCTTCCGTAAATATTCTTATGGACGTGTTACCACAAAGGTTAGATCGTGACAGACAAATAATAACATTATTACGATAAAATGCTTCTTCGGAAGTTAATTTCACATCGGATTTGATGTTGCTACTCCATCAATGTTAATTAAACACTTTTATAGGTATTTAAAGCCTTGTATTGGAAAGGCAAGTGAACGTATCTCTATTAAGCCGTAATTTTGCATAACATTTGATTGAAGAACTTCAGTCATATTTTGATAGAAGATTAGTATACAAATGCTAAAACATTAAATAGAAATAAAACGCACGTGGGCTAACCGCAAAAAGTTAATCAAAGTAAACATTTTGTGGGTAACAAAAGCGTTGCCTTGATTGGAACAAACTCGAAGTCCAAATATTTTTAGAGAAAACAACGATGAATGGCCACTCAGAATAGAACCTCACACCCCTGTGTCGGGGGGAGCAAGTTTAGTGAATGGTGCCGATAAATGAGGCGTTCAAGTTTGGCATTGCTAATTGTCTCATTAATTATGGCTTTAGTTAAATTAATGACAATAGAACAATACTAATTCTAACTACTACTTTTAAAATAATAATATGATACTTGAAAAGCAGATGATAGAATCAAAATGGCTACGTCCATTCTCATAAAATAATACTTCTTGATAGTGTAAAATGTACTTATTTAATACCCATAGGTACCATTCTTTCAATAAAAAGAAAATTTCTATTCTTGAACTATTGCTGCGCATTTATTCCTAACTATTGATCTGAAGAATAGCGCTTTAAAATGTCGATTAAGACGGCCATCTCACCATAAAATTGAAAGGTCAATAGAGAATCGAATCGTCGATACACATGTGGGTAGAGGATCGCTATATATCAACATTTGGCACACCCACGTCATGTGGAGGCACGAGATTAAACACTAAATCATTTGCTGTGAAAATTGTTTCAGTGGACACGATACGGTTGTGCAGAATTTTTAAACGATGATGCGAAAAATTGCGCACGGCTTTCCTTTGAACACGCTGATATGCCGTCCTTTAAAGGTTATTTATAAAATGGTTGACTTTTGTTAATTTGCTTTACGAATAATTTGGTTCGTTGACTTATAATTTTAAATTTTGTATGAATTTAAGAAATGAATCATGCCTAAATATGAATGCAATAATCTATAGATGCGTTGGAACTTACCAATCAAGCGATGAACGATTGTTGGTCAAAATAATATCGGAATATTAAATTGAAAATTACGTTTCAAATTTAAAAAAAGTTCTAATCAAGTTCAAAATTCATAAACCAAACTGGCTAAAATGTATATCAAATACATTTATCGAGCCTTCCCAACAAATTAATCTTAAAATTAAATGTGATAAAAATC
The DNA here is from genome assembly GCA_907164665.1 of Colias nastes. Taxonomy (NCBI): domain Eukaryota; kingdom Metazoa; phylum Arthropoda; class Insecta; order Lepidoptera; family Pieridae; genus Colias; species Colias nastes. Next base: position 15,452 of record CAJQZM010036089.1, read on the forward strand.
ACACCACATTTAAAAGATTAATTAAATTAACACACACAGTTACAAAACCTACGACATGGAAACAAAACCACATTAACTTCGCAGGTGACAACCCTATTTACATTTAAACTTCCCTTTGCACAGCCCTAAAGAGGACTTGAAGTTCGTAAGCACATTTCCTCCAGTCTGTACCTATTTGCTTTGGTAAACGAATTTGTTAGATACTCCGGAGATAGCTACGAGTTGGCTGTGTTTTTGATACGTAAATAAATAATAGATTATCGACAAATGATTTTATTCTAAAATGTTTATCTGGTAGTGAAAGACAATCTTTTAATGCCTAGTTACTCTTTGATCCAATTCGTTACAAACATAACGCTCAATCTTTCCTCTTTATAATATTAGTACCTACCTATAGATCGTTTCTCTTATCGATCGTTTCATATAGATGTGCTTTTTAGTTTTATATTACTTCGGTTTTATTTTTAATACGATTAGTTTCGAAAATACATTGATGCGAAGTTTCTTCATCGTACCAGAAATACACACTTAAATGATGCAATATTAAAAGTATTAAACTTATGTTGTAATTTAATAGTGCTACCACTATTAAGAAAAAAAAAATATCAGAACTGAAATTTAATTGAAACCATTATGTAAATAGCGATGACAGGCAAATTTCAAGATTGTCCACCTACGCTAAAATGTACGAACAAAATAGGGTTGCTATCACCCCCTTTAAAAAAATCTGAAGCATTTATTTAAATACTTTGAATGTATAATGAGTTATTGATGAAGAAGATATTTAAGTATATATCTTTGGTTGCATTGTAATTTCTAAACATGGACGTATAAAAAAAGACGGACGGAGTATCGCCTAAACATTGAGTGAAGCCTAGTAATGGCGGCGACACATCCATGTGTGTGTGCCAGGTTGATTGCCAGATGCAATAAAATTACCCCACACTTTAGTATTTTTATTTTTCAATTTGATATACTTTTTATGTGTACTCTAACTATTAGAACCTATGCATAAATACAATTACTATTTAGCTTTGACAAATCAACTGGACGCGAAACCGAAGAAAAATGTATGAAAACTTGTTCAACCAATATTGGGGGGAGGAGAGGTAATGTCTCCTTAATTATTATTAAAATAAATAAAATGTCAGTTTATAACCAAACAAATAGGAAACATGCTTCATACGATTTCAGTATACATATACTTGAAATTTTCAAATTAACTGTCTTATAACAGATGTCGTAGACAGTATTAATTGGCTGTGATATTTTTTTTAAATATGGTTGTTATATAAGGGTTACATAGTATACATGTTTTTGTGAGAAGAAAATGCAAAAACAAATTTGCATTTTGTATCAAATTATTTTATCGTAATTTTAAAATTAATTAACTTTACATTAACTCCCCGACTTTTGGGAGAATTAAATTTTGAAATAATGGCAACTGATGACAATGGCGGCTGTATTTTTTTCTATAAATTTTTCCGTAATAATTTTGTCATTAAAACATAAAAGAAATAACTTGCTTCCCTGTGGAATGTAATCCCCTGTGTTTTGTTATTTAAAATTGTACTGTTGCGACACCATTTAACCACGCAAGACGGCATTTTAAATATTTTTTGTGAAACAGTGACGCAGTTAATCAGTCGGTAGTTCACGACGTAATGGCGGCCGACTAGCTTACTATGGTGAGAGTGTGTGCGTGTTCATTGTCTTTACACAATCGCTAGCTTACTACGGTGGCTTCACGTTGTTTGTTCGTAAAACGGCGTCCGTCTTTTTTTATACGTCCATGTTTCTAAATATAAAATTCTCATTAACTTGTTTATTTTTAGAATAGGTACTTTAAAGTTTAAACTGAATTGTTATCAACGTGAACAATTTATTTTTAAGTTATTAAAAAAATATATAGGTATTATCTACAAAATATTTCATAGTTGGCAACCCTCATTGCAAGCTTTTGTTGTCTGATTTCATAACCGTTTCTTATGAAGAGGGCTTCAGGAATTTCTCATCAAGCAAAAGGCATGCTAATCAATCATTGTACCTTCGTATTATTTTACCGGAAAATGCAAGCCATAAAGTGGATGCCAGTTTAATTTAAAATCTTGTTTTTCATACTTTTTTGGATGGTGACAGAATGCCCTCATAATTTATAATGTAATTACGTCCAATTTTAACAGATTGCGATGTAAAAATAAATCCTAAATCGATAAAAGGGTTTATCTTATTATAGAAAAACGATTATAATTGAATATTTGATTTGTTTCACGAGTATTCATTATGTGGATTATTAAAATCAAATTAAAGACCCTATTTTAATTTCACTTATTTGTATTATATTTAATTTCACTATATTCAGACAAGAAAGCAGTTAAAATTTTGATACTTGCTAAAAATTTTATAGTAAAAATAAAGTCGAACATAACAAATACAAGAAAAAAATATCTGTACATTATTCTGTTGTGTATTTCGAGTAAAAAAAGACGTCATCATCAATAAACGCACAACATGAAACAAATGGATTTCCATCAAACAGTTACAAAGCAATATTTAATTCAATGAGCTAAAAATAGAATCCTTGAGGCGTGGTAACATAGTATAATGAGACAAGTAGGCCGACTCGGACTCCCGGCGCGGCGCGGGCGTTGAGGAACGCACGGTACCTACCTAAAATCGCGAGGCGCAGTGTTTTCACTCGTCACCTTCATATCTTACTTCTTACTTATATTATAAATGCGAAAGTTTGTGAGGATGTGTATGTGTGTGTTTGTTACTCTTTCACGCAAATACTACTGAACCGATTACAATGAAATTTAGCACACATATAGAGGGTAACTTGGATTAACATATAGGAGGTTTTATCCCGGAAATCCCACGGGAACGGGAACTATGCGGGATTTTCTTTGAAAACGCGGGCGAAGCCGCGGGCGGAAAGCTAGTTTTACATAATTGTATAAACAAACCAAGCACTCCGCGTACATACGATGTATCTTTGTTCGAAGATAACGTACTATCTCTTTATACTATGGTGTTAATCAAACTGGGCGCAGATGTGCTAGCGGATTGCTATGTAATGGCCATAGAAAGTGTATCAGATGGTTAATTTAAATTCTCTATAGGACCTATGTAACGTCATTTGGAGGGACACTATTTTTAGCACGCTTTAAAAAAGTTTGTCGAGGTTTTAAATGTTTTTAGTAGAAGTTGTATAAGTAGAAATGTTAAATTATAAACAACAAATAATTTAAAATACACTTGAGTAAATAAGGTATTTTCTTTATGCAGTTTAGTGTTTAATCATCTTTTTAAAGTATGGTGTGAAATATATTGTTGCAAAATATATTTTTATATTCAGATAAAGATATTTAATACGCATAGTAAACAACCTTAAAGTTTGATAAAAAATTTCATGCCATTTAACTTAAGCCTTGTTTGGCTATTCCGCCCTACGATAAGAAAAATATGATTACAAAGAACAATTTTCCCATGTCACCGGACTGGATTTCCATATTTCGACCAGACTGCCAAAACTTTCGCTTCTACGTAGTGACGCACTCGTGACGTCAGAAGATGCGTCATCTGACGTCACAGTCGCTACGAGTGCGTGGAAGAATGTGCGTAGAACGAAGTGCGTAGGCAATAATGAAATTTATGCCTTGACATTAAGGACTATTTTTCTTTAACACCTAATCTGATTCGAAACAATTTCTATTAAATCCATTACGAAGTATGTAAAGAATTGAATTGAACGTTTATTACACATTCCTGTGTTTATGTAAATTGCTGTTTCGATATTGATTTTGTTTTGAAACCTTGCCTCACCAGATTGACTTTGAGGTTCATTCGTGCTTAACGCTTTTCTAAAATATCGGTATTGAAAATTAATTTATTTACTTTGAATCTAAGTCTTATATATTATAATTTAATGCTTATTACTCAATAACCTAAAATAGGTAAATCCTTCAACATATCATTTTATTGCATGATTTATAAAAAATAATACCTTTATAATATGTCTAATAGATATTAATCTGTGTACATCATGTTTTTACTGTGTACTTATATACCTAGTGTATAACAAAATTCAACCAGAAAATTAAATGATAATTTTAGTTATTCCTGCAGTTGCGATTTCTACTCATAGCAATCAAATAAAAATCAGTGGCGGTACGTTCATACAAGCCGAAAAGCCCGGCTTGCCTAAGG
>CAJQZM010036090.1:0-14016 GCA_907164665.1 Colias nastes
TGAAAAAAAATCAAAATGGCGGCGGGTCGATATGCCAGCGTCCATACGAAAAGTTTCAAACCCCTTTAATAAACATTTTGTTACCTCTTGAGTGACGTGGATTGGATTGGATCCCCGCGTCACGGACGGATTTCTGTTTAGCATTTTAAGGGCATTTTATTGGAATTGTATTTGAAAATAAGATATTTAATGGTAGATATAAAGAACATTAGATACAGACTTAAGAACTATATAATATGATAAAACTCTTTGTTATAGTTAGTTCTTTTTAAATCGTGTGATTGTAAACATACTAGCTGTCCCTACAAACGTTGGTCAGCCTTACTATTATCACTTAGGGATATGAAAAATAGATGGTGGCCGATTCTCAGACCTATCCGATATGCACAGAAAATTTCATGAGAATCGGTTCAGCTGTTTTGGAGGAGTATGGTAACTAACATTGTAACTAATTTTATACTATATAGAGATATGTCTGCGATTTAAGCTAGAGTGACACATGATTCTACAATTGAAATTGATGATCCCCTGTTTATCTTGAAGATAAGGAAGAATAAGGAAAATACTATCTATATCATTACCACGTTTACATCACCTCTGTAAGCATCACCTGTAGATTTATAAACGACTCCTTTAGACTCGATTTTGACCCACTTTAAACATCATAACAATATATTTGACAAAACCCAAACTTAATCAGTTTAACATATTAAAAAGTTCTTTAGTTTTTTTAAACAATGTTTATCATTTTTCTAATATAAACTTCCAAAATTCCTCAATTTCTTCCAAAACTATAAGTAAACAGACTACAAAATCGCAAAATAACCTTAGAATAATCCAAGCACAATAATTTTATCCAACAGTCCAACTATGATGCATAAATCCTACACCATCCGTTCTTCTCTAGCACATTGTAAATAACGATAGTGCGAGTGGAACGGCACGACAATAGCTTGTATTATAGAATAATGACGGGTTTTGTGCGGTATTCAGTATAATAAAGGAACAAAATGGACATATCCTGTGGGACACTTGATTAGACTTTCAATCTCGTCTGTTGAAATATGCTTCGTATTTTCTTATTTTGTGACAATGTTTAATATAACGTTTATGGCGGGAAATTTTGGATTGTTCGCGTAATGAGATGCTAAATAGTTGATTGAATTTTGATTTGGTTTAGTGTTATGGGGGTTTTAAAGTTTGTTTCTTTAAAGAACTACGTTTTATTTGGTTCAAAGATGATTTTAGAGGGAGTGAAGTTTTTGTTAGATAGGTAATTGTTCGCATTTTTCACCGACTTTTTAAAAGTGGTTGAGAATGATCGAAATTTAAGAAATTAAATGTGTATATTTTTGAAAGCGCGCTGAAACTCTGCGAGCGAGAAAAATTAGACACTGTTTCATTATTTACATTAATTTACTGAATATCGAAGTTTCATCTTAATCACTTGTTAAATATTCAGGCCAATTAAATCCTATTTATCTTAAACTGCATTTTTTTTCTGTATTACGTTAAACGTAAGAATGAAAATTCATTTCTATTGGAAAATACGCCTTCTTAGAACATTGGAAGCTCAAGCAATGCAGGCTTGGCTTTAATTAGTGACGTCATAATCTTCACAACCTACCTGACGAATAAACTGCTATAACATGACTGTATGCAATTCTAGGTACATGAAAATAAGAAAAAAACATTTAAGATATTCAGACAAATACATATATTTGGGCTCTGCATTAAGGAATATATGGAAGATAAAAACCCATGGAGGGTTGTCGCGTAAAAACCACAGGACAGTTCTTTGGCATATTATAATATACGGTTACATATTTTGTAAAATTAAATTGTAATACTGACATGATTAAAAAGAGCAACTATGGAGTTTCTTGCCGGTTCTTCTCCATAGATACTGCTTTCCGAATCGGTGGTAAATGTTAAAAATATGTAAAAATATGACGTTTCAATTCTCGAAGAAGTCTAATTGGATAAATAAATGTTTGAGTTTGAGTTTACATGAAGAGAGAGAAGAAAATTCTATATATAATAATAATAATAATATATTATTTAATTAGATACCTACTATCTACAGTTTCAGAATAGGTCTTAACTCCTATTTTATGTTCCTAAGTGATAACTGTGTCCTTTTTTTTTTTTATATAGTGGGGAAATCTTCTTAGATACCCCCGGCTCCCGAGGATGGAGCCGTGGTTATGTCGGATTTCTAAAGACTAAAACCCCACTCTGTTCCATCGCGCTGCTTTGGACGGAACTGCGGGAACGGTTACGACTCTACCGCGTGTCCCGCCCAGCAGATGCCCGTTTCCAGGCCCACCACTAGAACCCCCCTCGCTGGTGGCTGCTGGAACGAAGGCTTACGCCACCAACGCGCAGACAATGGATCTTTCCCCGCTCCATCATCCGCGTTCCCCCGAACCCCCGACCCCATCACCGTCCGGCCGGAGGGTGCACGCCGGAAGGTCCTCTGATGTGTGAAATACACGTCGGGGGACCCTCCGGCGCACTTTTATAGAGATTACCTCGCAGCCCCCACCTCACCAGAGGTGGCGGCCCTCGGTCCGGCCCCACGGACCGGATTACGAGTTGGCAGACGGCCGTTTTACAGCGGCCGCCGCCCCACACCTCTCTGCAGGAGTCTCCGCGCGTCATCACAATGACGCGTCGGGATCCCGCCCTCCACTGCACGGCGTGGCTTGCTAAACCAGCAAGCACGGCGCGCCGCGACCTCTGGCCGCCATCCACCGCCGCATAAAAGCCGGCTCCTCTCTGGCCCACAAACAGGACCTCTGCCGTCGGGTCAGTCGAGGCTTTCCAACCCCAACTGCCGTTCAGCGCCACCTTTGCCTAGTGGACACGGGGTCCGCCAAGCCACGACCTCTGGCCGCCATCCCACGCCGCACACAGCGGCCGCTGGGCCACATCTAGCCCTGGCCGTCGGGCCGGTCGAATCTCCCCGACTCTAAACCAGCCGTTCAGCCCCTCGCTGGTCCAATTTCGCTTCACTCAGAGGGCCGTAACTCTGAGCTACTGAGCCCCTCCGCCGCGACAATGCCTGGACCGTTGGGGGGTGATAACTGTGTCCTGCCAAAAGGACATTTCCCGGGACGACTATTGAATAAAAAAAGTAGATTGAATAAAAAAAATATTTAAAGAACATTTAAAACCTTCCAGAAAAAGCAGGAAATTGAGCAAATTTTCGCGTTAGTAATGATTAAAATTACAAGAAACACTGAAGTCATTGTTACATTAATACGAAATGGAAAAAGTTTTGGAATTTCATATTTTACTGTCCGAAATATCTTGAATATATAGGAAAATGGGGCTAGTGATAGGGCTGTCAAAACCGCGTTTACTAAAAAAAAGACGTGTGGCACTCGGGGACTGCCGCGGTAAAGCTATTGCATGCTATGCCTTCAAGCCACACCTCCGCGCCCGTCGGAGTGGGGAGCGTGAGGTTTTTTCGTTACGGAATTTCTCGATTCGGTCCCCGCGCTCAAGGCCCGCGATAGAAGCTATGCAATAGCTTAAAAAAGTAATTCTACCAAGCAAAATACGTGTAAAATATCCTTTTCCCGATACATTTCTTTTACAATACCGAAAAGGCATATCGTGAAAATACTTTCTACAAATAGGAAGTTATATCATACTCTCGTCCATTGGGAATAGAATCATGGTCCCGGGTGAGCGTATCGTATGCGATACTTAGAGGCTCGTAAGTGTAGCATTCTCATAAGCTGTATGGTTGTTTGATGATCGATTTAGTTTTTCTTGATTATTTGAGTTTTGACACCAGAATAATATGATACGTTATTATATGATAATATGTTTTTTTGGATTAAATATTCATACAGTGTGTGTTTGAGTTTGCTTTGTTTTAATATAAAGTTACATAATACCTTAATTCTAGCTTGCTTTAAATTTTGCTTTAATAATTATTTTTTTTATTTTATTTACTTCTCTAAATATCGCTTTTTAACACATCTCTATTTACAAAAAAAAAATTGTAAAAAACATATTTTATATTTAATTAACGTTAAAAAGAAACAAGTGGCAACCCTATAACAGTTGAAAGGTTCTGCAACTTTCAGCGTTGTCATGTCTTAACAATTTTTGTTGAAGCCTGACAAGTTGAAATTTGACAGCGAGATAGCTTGTTAACTTTCCTGCAGTGTTGCTGTATAACACTTAGCTTTTTTGGTGGAAAATCGATTTTTGGATCATATAATTTGTCTTGGCTATTGCAGGAGGTAGAATAAATTTTTTTACACTGATTTTTACATAATAATTCATGTAACGTTGACATTGGATAGCCCTAATTCATTTTATTTCGAAAACTCGTTTAAATTATGATTCAAATCGATTGAACGTCATATACATTTTCGTAATAATATAAGTTAAATAAAATTCCTTTCCTAATTATTCATTAAAAAAGAAAAAAGTGAAATTCTCCTTTTAATTGCGTAAACAACGTTATTTCTGGCAATATTTTCAAGATTCAGTGAGTTTTGTTTGCTCAATGTCGTCATAAAAAAGGCTGTTTTGTGAGACACTAGAATGGCTTAGCTGAGTACTATATTTCTTATTTGAAGTAAAAAATAGGGTCAAAATAACAAAAACATAGAGATAATTTGTTATTTAACAAGTTTTTACGCTGTGATGTCTTCATTACGTTATAGATAACGTAAAGAAGCCAGGTTCCTTTCTTTTAAAGTTCTTACAAAATATAGGTTATTTCAGTATTTGACAACCGAATAAGAAATAGAGTTTGGTCAACCGTGAACATGTTTTGCACAATTAAATCATCTTATTTAGAAATAAGATGAGTTAGTAATACCTGAATGGTTTTTGGCAACCATTTTTGCATTTCACATTCATAAGTTAAATACATTAAATGTATCAATTACATTTCATTTAACTACTAACGAAAAAATAAGAAGTCGGTTAAAAAGGAAGATGTACAATGTACTATACATCTTCCTCACACATTTTAAAAGATATAGGTTTTCAGTACAAAGCTTTATAATAATTTAAGAACACTAAGAATTAATCAATACCTAAAAATGTGCTTCTAAAACACTGCGTTCTGAATTTAGCTTTCAGTATTATTAGAAAAAGCGATCACGCTACAAATAATTACTTCAAAAATTTTTAATATAAAATTACACCCCTACAAGATACGCCCAAGATTCTTTGGCGTAATTAAAAATGACTTTCGTCGGAATTTAATTTCTTTGAAGTCGTGCAAATGAGTGCTGATATTCTGAAGGTTTTGTTACATGAACGGGGGGTTACCATGATGTTTTATAGCAGTATTATTTCCAGTATGATGGTGCTAGGACACTGTGTATAGCGCTGTCCCTTTTCCACACTGGAATTAAAACTGCTTTAAGATATCATGATACTGCTCCTGAAAGACGAAATCTATTATAATGCTGAAGAGTTTGTTTGTTTGTTTGATCGCGCTAATCTTAGGAACTACTAGTCCGATTTGAAAAATTCTTTCGGTGTTAGATAACCCATTTATCGAGGAAGGCTATAGGCTAGTCGATATCATTACGCTAAGGCCAACAGGAGCGGAGCCATGCGGGTGAAACTGCGAAGCACAGCTAGTATATAATATGTATTACGAAATAAAGTGAAAAATGGTTCTATTATTTAATTATTGTAAACCGAATCGATCGAATACATATCCGAATCGAGGTTCCCAACCAGTGGCGGGGCAAGACCTAAATTTGATGTGGGCAAGACAGATTTCGCGAGGCCCTGTTCTATGGCGACCTGAAGACGGATTTTATAAAATAATAAAAACAAACAAAACAATTAACACTGCCAAGTTTTTATTGCGTTAAGTTTTGACTTCTTCCTAGTAAAGAAAGTAAACAAATAAAACCAGGGATTCCCCGCACTCTGGTTGTTTTTTTTTTATATTAAGGCATTGGAACTCTGGTCGGTCGGCGGCAAATGTTGCCAGACTAAGAAAACATGTTTCACAACAAAATAGATTTATACCGTGAAATATGCCAACATTGCCCACAAGGGTATCTTTGCCCGAAGATCAATTCATAAGAAAAATTTTAAATTGCAAAAATACCTTCATACTTTGGCAACATTAATAGTACTTGGTGACTGGTGTAAAATAGGTTATATGTCTGACAACACTGCCTATTGTGTGTGTCGCTTACTTAAATCAGCAACTTGTTGTAACTCGTCGAATATCATGTGTGATTTCGTGGGCAAAAAATAGTGAAAATTCAAGTGATAGTTTGTCCATGATGGCTAAAACACAGGCTATTTTTACTCATAATATGTTATAAAATAACGTTTGAAGAATATTTTAATGCTAATAATACCACTGAAGGTTGTTTTAAACAAAAGTTACAATGGTGGGCAAAATTACCCAATAATGTAGCGATTTATATTTGACAACATTGCCCACAATAAAAAAAAGCTTAGGGTTGGCACATTTCATATTACCACAAATTTGATACTTAATAATTTTACTTCTATTCGGTTGATTTCGAAAAAATAATTGAAATTTAAAAGCTTAATTTGGTATCCCGGAAAGAATCATGGTAAATAAAGTTAAATCGCTGAATTTTAAGCACAACTTAAATGTAAAAATATGTTTATTGAAGTGAAAACTTCTTTAGCGGCGTTGGGTATAAAATCTTAAACTCGCGTCAGGACACGTGGCCTGATCGAAAAAGCGTAAGACGGATTTTTTTTTTTAGCCCTTATATTCCATGCGTAAGACGGATACCATTCCAAAATATCAAACATGCTGAACGTTAATAATCAAGTTTTCACTTCTGCCGGCACTCCCGGAGTGCAACCCGTCTTTTTTTTATTAAATAGTCACTGAACAATATTGTTTTGTTTTTTTTTTATCTTTTTTATTGTCTATAACTTAATCCTACTACGAAATCTTTGCAGTAAATGAAATCGAAAGTCATGCTAATTTTACTGAGATGTACCAACCCTAGGCTTTTTGGAAAAGCGAAATGCGATTTGTATGAAAAAGAGAAAAAATACCTGGGTAACTTTGCCCAGCCACTTAAGTCGGGAACCTTTCATGAAACTGATTTGATTTTTAAAGTAAACGACATCTTTACCAATATTTATGAATTGGACTTTAATGTAATCTGGCTAGAGGTCATATTTACGCCAAAAACCGACGTGGGCAATGTTGGCAATAAGTGCAGATAACTTTGCCCGCCCTCAAAAACAGACAAAAAATGAATTAAATGTTGAAGAATAATGAAATTTGCTACAACAATATATGCATACGATCTAAGAAAAACATATTATGCTAACAGAAAATACTAACGTTTCCATAGAAATTTTTGGCGGAAATTGAAATTATTCAAAAAAAGTGGGCAATGTTGGCATATTTCACGGTATCTTTTTTTTTATTTTATTCTCATTTAAAAAAAATTTGAGGCGCGAGGCCCCTTGTACCGCGAGGCCGTAGGCGATGGCCCACGTCGCCCACGCCTTACGCCGCCTCTGTTCCCAACTATTTTCTTAGGAAGAGTTTTCTGTTTCACTCGTATTGTTTTAAGTTCCGAACTTTGATTTCATTTTTAATCAGTTCGATGGAAGAGTTTCGATAAGTTTTTTTGGTGAAATAATATAAAAATTGGAGCTAAAAGCTTTACTTTTTACTTTTAAGCCAACATTTTTGAGGTTATGTATACGAATCAATTGCTTTCTTGATAATATCTTAGCATCTGAATTGCCTGGTAAAGGTAAATTAAAATTAATGTAGTTCAATAGCATACATTTTACAAAGTACCGTCTATCTCTACGTCCAACTACATCAATATGAGTTCACTGGTTACGATGTCTAAAGTTAATTTTATTTTATTTCAAAATATGATATTTTAACCATATTTCAAGATTTACCCTCGTTATATTGCTTTTCTTTATAATGATGTTATGCACCTGCTATCATATTATAGAAACAAGTTGAATTTTCTACTTAAGTACACTTTGTAGATAAAATTACATCTTCGAGAAAGCGAAGAAAATTTATTCCTTGAACCGCGTCGTCCATAGAGGATTAGCTTTCAATATTCTACTAGTGGTTTGCCCCGGGTTCGTCCGGCATTTTAAATAGGGTAGTAAAACATTATCATTTATATGGAGTCATTTCTATTGGACTGTTTTTATGAATGTTAAAGTTTTTATTGATGACTCTATCAAGCGAATCTGGTTAGAGGTATATAGGTTGCTTTATAAAATAGACTTTTTTATGAAGCAACTCTTTAGAATTATGGTCTAAAAGAGCTGTTATGTGTTGGGGATGTGCCAAATCATAATAATATGTCTGATACATATTATATGACTTATACAAGATACCAAAGAAAACGTATAAGCAAAAGATTATCAAATACCTACCTACATTAATATACTTACTATTTCGTTTCCATGTAATATTACTGAATCGAGGTCAAAATAGAACAAATGTATTTTTGACTAATTTCTTACTAAATAGCGAAGCGAAGCGAAGAGTGAACCGGTACCTACTAGGGAAGCGCGTACCATCTTAGACCGCATCTTAGCTTTCCATCAGGCGAGATTGTGGTCAAGCGCTTCCCTATCTTAAATTAAAAAAAAAAAAAAAATATTCTTCACAAAGATTTTATACTCTGTGATGATGTAAATAATCTTGTGATGATAGGAATTAGGCGAATATACACTAAATAAATAATTGAGGATGTGTTTATTAAAGCAGTGACCGCTTGTGCATTCACGTCATAGATCTAGAAACTTAAAGATTACTAGAATAAGTACATATTGTACCTATTATTTCTTAAGGAATATTGCTTTGTACATTCAAAACTTGATTAAAATTGTTGTATCATATATTAACATTATAACTATTTATTTCGTTTTTATTTTCATTGATTTTTTGATTGACAATTAATTATTATTAGTGCATTTGCGGTTTTTTTAGTTGGGAGAAATGTTTTGTTATGTGTATTTTTTATAATTATTATGCCTTTAACATGAAATATCGTAAATAAAATTTTCTTTTGCTTTCAGGTAATACACGATTAATACGAGGAAGGATTTTAACGATTCTAGATCATATCTACAACAGAAGATACCAAAATCGTCGCTTCACTCCATGACATGATGGTATCGCCATGACGCAGCCTTGAAATTTTACTTTCAACACACCTAAAGAAGTTCCACTTCAATATAAAGCCAAACATTCGAATCAAAAATAAAAATCACACATTTTAGAAGGTGATTACTATGAAAATCACACTTTACTATTCACAACTATCTCACTTCATTCGATTTGAATTTATAGTTTCATAGTTTTCATCAAAATTCAACATTTCTGGAAGCAAGATCAAATGCCAATATGTCCCGAGCGAGGTTGGCATTAAATAATATTATGATTTCGACTTAATCGTCTCCAATTAAACTGAGTCGTACCAGAGTGAGTTTCTACTTTATGCATATCGAAGAACATTGGTTAGGTTATATATTAGATAGGTATATTAACTAGCTTTCCGCCCGCCACTTCGCTCATGTAGCCTGAAACAAAAAAATTATATAATATTGATAAAAACGGAATGAAAATTGGTGCAGTTGTTTTTAAGTTTATCGCGAAACAAATAGACAGACAAGTACAAGGCTTTGTTTTATAATATTTGAATTGCTCTTTACCTTTATTTTCAAATGATAAATGTATAGATGGATGAAATTTTTGAGAGAGATTTTTATTTCTTGTCGCAATATTAAAGTTGTGTAGTCGTCGTCGTCTACGTCGAAATTCGAATAGAGGATGGAATGTAAATATAAGTATTATACCTTACACTATTAAAAAAGCAACGCTTAATTGCTTTTTGTTTAATATTCAAAAAATTACCTGTAATTTTATATCAAAAGCCCGACTTCGCGCCGTTTACGCGGTGACGGTGCAAATTTCTTTAGCAGCAAATTGCTGACTTTACAGTTTCCCTTTTGCATAAAGATGTCTGTAAATAATGTATTTACGCGGGATTCGAGGTATTGTTACGTTTTGTTGTGTCAAAAGGTCTTTTATGACTTTTTGATGATAAGGGATAACCCCTTATTTGTGTAGGCAACCCTGGGATGGAAAGGTAGCATATTATGCTACTTGCTGTGGTATTATAAATAGCCGCTTGCTTCGTTCGCAAAACTCGGGATAAAAATAAAATTGAATGTAGTAATAAAGGAATAAATTATTGTGCTAGTACAAAAAAGAAAAATTAATTCGCGTGAGAATTTAAAAAATAATATCAATTCAGTATAGGCGTAGTTTAAAAAAAAACGTCCGTCCGTCTGTCCGTCTGAAAAACGCGCGAAATAGTTGGCATGGGTTGTTTATTTTTAATTTTCGAAAAAGGCGCGCGAGACTGTGCCTTCATTTACTTTTTTAAATTATTTATCTGTGCGAAAAAGCGCGCGAAGACGGCACATTCGTTTAGCAATGCTCTACATACCAGCATTGTTACGCATATAATTGCATATGCAGACATGAATGACATATTACATGGTTTTTATATAATCGTCGCGTGCTAAACGCGTTATCGTTTCGTGTGGTGTAAGTTTGTGTGATGAAAATAAAATTATTTTTATGAGTTGAGAACTTGGGAGAATGTTTGAGGATTTAAATCGCATTTAATAACTGTTTTCCGATAGTTTACTGAATAAAAATGATTTAGTTAATTTTAAATTAGTATTAGAATTTTAACCTTCCAATATTTAGGCGAGTGGAGTGAGATAGTCAATATAATTTCAAGTTTTAAGCGTTGGTTAATTAGTTTTAAGCAGTTTACAAAACGTTCTAAATATTAAATTTTGGCTTTATACTGTAAGAAAACAATAGTACTTACCTAGAGTCTTTATTTTAGAAAATAGTTATACACTTATAGTATATAACTAGCTGTGCTCACCCCCGTGGCTCCGCTCCTGTTGGTCTTAGCGTGATGATATAATATAGCCTATAGCCTTCCTCGATAAATGGGCTATCTAACACCGAAATAATTTTTCAAATCGGACTAGTAGTTCTTGAGATTAGCGCGAACAAACAAACAAACTCTTCAGCTTTATAATATTTGGATAGATCTACATATATAGATACTAAATCGCAATCCACTTATAACTTAACCGTCTTCAAAGAAAGTGTTTTTGTTACGCACGTGACGGATCCGCTTCCGACATGCGCGTGCGATGTTTCTTACGTATTTATTATGTAGTTGATTTATATTATTTTTTAAATATAGTAATTGATTTTAATGATAGGAAATGTTTTGATTAATATGTGTTATAAGTTTTAATTAGGTATCTGTCTGTAGAAATACTTTCGAATTTTTTTGTTGGGTGCTTAAAGAGTCTGATTATGTTGTCTACGATTTAAAAATATATAAATCAACTATTTGTATGAAATCAACAAATATACAACTGTATTCGATACGGTTAATCTTTACCCAATGCTGAAATAATTAAAAATAATAACATAAAAGAGAAGACTACAAATTCTAAATCACTTTTGCCGTTCATGCAGTATGTAAAAATAATACGTATAATAAACCATTATTGCTACTTTTATAAGTTAGAGTAATAAGCAAGTATCCTACACGCACTCGAAAAAACTATAAACATTTTCCCCTACACCTTTCAAAGCAACGGCAATACAAAAGCGAACGATTTGACCGCTTAAGCCTAAAGGCTTATAAATATATTCAAGGCCCAGTTGTACGGTGCGCCGTAAATCGCAGAATTCTGGATTATTCATGCGGACCAAGCTGTTTGGAGCCGCTCCGGTGAACTACAGTTATTTGTAACTATGAAATTGATCTGCATTGCGCAATTGCATTGTACTTCTAACACTTTCGATTGAGAGTCCTGATAAGATAGGTGAAAGAAGTAGAAGCAGAAGAAGTAAGAAAGAAGCAGTAGTAGTCGTAGTAGCTTCTATTAGATTAAAGTTCTAGAAGGTTCGATGAGCAAGAGATCTAGAAGTTTCGATAAGAAAAGAAGAGCAGGGTGAATGCACGGGCTGATATAAGGGTGGATAGCTTACTTTATTATTGGTTGTAATGCAACGAGGAGACAGAATTAAGGGTACAGTCTAGTATAAATTATAATATACTACAAGTACTTATACCATTTGCTAATCTGGAAGGACGAAGCCAGGTATAATATTATATTATGTGTGGTACAGTGTATATTCATTTATTTCCCTCATTGGGAGAATGGATAGAAAAC
Source organism: Colias nastes (assembly GCA_907164665.1). Taxonomy (NCBI): domain Eukaryota; kingdom Metazoa; phylum Arthropoda; class Insecta; order Lepidoptera; family Pieridae; genus Colias; species Colias nastes. The sequence goes on from CAJQZM010036090.1 coordinate 12,268, forward strand.
ACATTAATATTATAGAAACTAGAGGTAGCTTTGAAACAAGTTTGAAACAGATGGTTGATTATATGTTTTCAGATGTTTAATGAATGCGCTGTATACCTTAGGATACAGGGGATTTTACTCCTTGATTCAAACTTAAACTTATTTTAATTTGTTTTAACTAATTCACCATATATGGCACCAGTTGATAAATAAGTTTCTAAAGAAACGTTCTCTCTATGAAAATCTATTTCTTTCTTCGTAATTACAAATACTCAAGGCTGAAATATGTAAAATACACTTCCAAATGTAACATGTAACATATTGTAACATGTAACATTTCAATTCAGCCAAACATCACTATAAAATCAAATACATGAACCTATAAAAGCAATGCGTTTGAAAATATTAAAATCGCAGATACACTGAAACTCATATGAAAATTGGATATTATTTAATGTTCCATATGATCCAGTGCATCTCGATATGAATTTCACTTGTATAAATGATGCGAGATTATAGACGGAGTTTTCATATCGTACCGGATTTTAATGATATTGAAAGTTGTGTAAGCTATACTTGTAAACACATACGAGCATAGATACGTGTATACCCGAATATGTGAGACGTTTTTAATGTTATAAAATATACACATTCAAAAGTAATTAAAAATATAATAATAGTGCGCTCAGTGCGCTACCTAAATGGTGTTTTATGAGATGTTAATAACTAAGATATTTTAATGGAAGTTATTTTTATTGGCGTGTTATGTTCTTAGCATATCTCCAACAAGAAAACATGATTATATTATATGTCTAGAATCGTATAGTGACGTATAAACCATATGTTAAACCAATTAATTTCTTATAATTGAATTTACATACTTTAAGGTTTAACTTCAGACTACATTTGTTACGTCTACATTTATTATTTTCTGTAATAGAAGTAAATTTAGAAAATAATTAAAGCAACATCTTTTCCACATCCACGAACATAAAGCGTGTACCCATGTATAATATGTAATATAATATGTATAATCCTTCCGCATATTTGCGTAAAAAATTAACGTATTCCAAACGACCTCGGGTTCCCGTGAAAGGGAAATGGGGCACATGTGGATTTTCTATTTGAATTGAATAAGATTTTTTGGCTCTAAATGCACTGGATAGATCCTGTTTGCAGTGGCCTTTGAGCGTGCTTTAGTTTTAAGGGATTTTTTAGGAACTAGCTTTAGAAGGAATATAAAAATGTATGAGCGTGTGATTAAAAAAATGGTAACCGAAAAAAAAAATTAATCATAATTTTGTTACAAAAACTAAAATCAGTTAGGTACCGCAGATAACTTAAAACATTTTTTTTAAGAAATTTCGTTTTTTAGGTATAATTAACTGTATTTCACGGATATTATATGCGTTAAATTGTTTGTCCTTCTGTTTTTGAAGAACAGCTTTTAAACAAAACACAGACATCGTTGTGGATAATTGCTAGTAAATAATATTTTGCATATTGAAACATGTATTTTGCATTGACCTGCTTCAATCTGTTTGTTAAGATGTTTTAGACTGAGCCATGGTCATTCTCTTTGTACACTAAATTATATTCAATAGGCAGTGTTATTTTGAATTAGATATTCTGCTTTTTATATTATTCAAGGTATGAGATGTATTATAATAAAAGTTTTTCTATATGTGTTTCTGTGTCAGGGTGTGAATACAGAAATACATACAGAAAAACTTTTATTATAATATCATAAATATGGTTTCACTCTATGAT
>CAJQZM010036091.1:0-47192 GCA_907164665.1 Colias nastes
TATAATCAGCACAATCTGTAATCAATTAGTTATTAGATCCACATTAATGATTAAATCCAGAAGCCACCAGAAGCCGACCCGGAATAATTGACAATTCTCAATTCTCATTTCTCAATGCTCGAATGCCAAATGTCAAATGACATTGGCAAGTAATAGCGTCGCGTCGCGTTCATAAATAGATAGACTGATAAATCTGACTGGATATTCGGAAAATTCTCCGCTTATAAAACTGCTCACAATACATACGATAAGTTATTATTAAAGATAAATGTATTAGCTAATTATACTTACATGTTCAAATAGTCTAATTTGAAAAACCTTTTAACACATAGTGACAAGGACAACTGACAACTAACAGCTGATTAATGTCAAATTTAAAATTTTATACATAACCTCTCTGTGATAACCTCGTAAGTGTACTCTAATTTGATAACAATAGGTAATCTTTTTTGAATTAAAGTTATGGATTTATCATTACTAGAGGATTCGGGGACGAAAAATAATGCGAGACTATCTTCTGTAGGAAAGACGCTTATATATGCAACTGGAGGTTTAGCGGTTGGAGTCAGTATTATATGCATACCATTTGTATCGCCAGCTTTTCGAAAAGTGTGTCTACCTTACGTGCCGGCTACTACAGAACAATTACTTGGAGTATCAAAAGCTCTGAAAGGTCGAAAAGGCACCTTGCTAGACGTCGGTTCAGGGGATGGTCGAATTGTTTTTACGGCTGCAAAGCTTGGATTCGCAGCAGATGGTGTAGAACTAAACTCAGTTTTGGTGTATTACTCGAGAATAGCGTCTATTTTTAATAAACAGTATAACAAAACGAGATTTTTCAAAAGAAATTTATGGACTTTTGATTTGAAGCCGTATAACAACATTGTTATTTTTGGAGTTGAACAAATGATGAATGACTTTGAAAAAAAGGTGTTGAAGGAAGTAGAAAATGAAACTGTAATAGTTGTATGTAGGTTTCCCTTACCAAACATGGTGCCTATAGAAACAATAGGACATGGTGTTGATACTGTTTGGAAGTATATTGTGAAAAGATAACAAAAATGTTCTTCAATAAATTTGTTATATATTCTTATAAACTAGATAAATATAGGTATTTAAAATCTGCCGCTTCTTTTTCTTCCAGTATATTTTGTGTCCGGTTTGGTTTCTTTCCCCTGTTTCCGTCTTCTCTCTTTCTTTTCTAAAAGCCAGGCTCTTGTATTTTTTAATGGTTTACCCCGAGCTTTCTTAGACGCTTCTCGCCTTGCATATTTTATTTCAAGATTATTGTCATCCCCTTCATCTGTACCTATATCAATAAAATAAAAGAATTCTATAAACCTGCCACAATCATACAATGTGAAAAGTAAATATTTTTTTATAAAAAAATCTCTCAACAACCTCAATAAAATTATACTGAATGTAATATAATTTATTAATTGTAAATACCTAGAGCTTTTGGTAGAGGTGCGGCCCCACCAGTCATAAGTACTAAGAAGAATTTCTTTGCTTTTGCTGAATTGGGGAAATCTATAACAACACCTCCATAGAAACCAGCCTTCATTGCTTGTGATGTCAGTAACTCTAATTGACTCTCATTTTCTGGGTAGAACTGAAATACTGCTCTTGCTGATCTAGACTGAAACACACAAAAAAATAATAACAAAAACACACAAAAAATGTTAATCAGTACAACTATACAAGACAATAGTTTGGATGGCTATGCAAATATACAATCACATAATGATTCTATTTAACTTAACTTCATTTGATTAAGTAAATTGATCATTAAATCAATTTATAAAACAAGCTTAAATTATATTAATTTACATAATAAATAAATACCAGTGATGCATATAAGCTGCTGAAAAATGTGTATAATCTTTTGACTGGTTTATGTGATTTTTTGTCAGCATTAAATAACCACTGGAGGGCCGATACTGAGACAGCTCCATCAAAACTGCCAGGTCTAAATGGAACTCCTTGGCCCATATCAGATAGGACTACATCCCCTTCTATTTCCCTTTCTATTGCTACATCTGAAAATATTATTTAATCTTATATTTATAGGTAAACAATATTTATTCAAAAATACTTCAATAAATCAATTATAAGATGATAGAAAACCTTCATTACACTATTTTTTCAAACACTTATTACTTTTTTCATTGATTTTCATGTTATCGTAAAAAAAAGGATTTAAAACTTACCTAACATAGCTTCAGAGATATCAATACCAATCCACATATGGCCATTTTCTTCGAGCACAGAGCCTGAGAGTCCAGAACCACAGCCAATGTCTAACAGCAAGCAGGGAGAGTCTTCCGGTAACAACAGTAACTCAATACATCTTTCTGTCATTTGTGCTTGGATGTCTATAATTCTTGAGCTGAAACACAAACATAAAATACAATAACAATACAGATTTAATATTAAAAATTATGATATTCCTCCATGCTCGAGAGGTTTGTGTCTACAGGTTCTTTTGAAATAGATTTTAGGTACTCATACTTTCACAAAATATATGGACTAACAAATTTAAGTCATGTTATTATTTACTTACTTCTGTGTATATTTTCGAGCTTCATCTTCGTTATAAAACTGAAAATTAAGAAAAATGTTTAAAATATAAATAAAGTTTTAAGTACGTATACAATTTAAAAAAATCAAGTCAGGACGTCACTTTACCACTTCCGGGGGAGCTTGGTGTTCGGGTCTCCTAGACATTTCCACAAATGTTTGTTTTATTAAATTCACAAAAATAAATTAAATGTTTAACCATTAGGCGATTACAAAAATAAACACATGTGAACCAGCAGATCTGTCAAGTGTCAAGTGTCAGTCAGAGACGCATGTCAGTCCAGTGTCAGTGTCACTGACACAATCGTGTCACACAGAGACACGGGCTGTTTTCCAATTACAGAGCATAATGCGACTCAGTGGCGCACAATGCCGAATTATGCTGATGCTTAATTGGAACGTGAATTAGTTTTCAAATGCACCAGCAGGTTGCGCTAAGTTCAGTGTTGAAAAAAAAAAAATATTCATAGAGGCAATAACCTCATTAATGTGTAAATAAAGTGGTAGGTATACATAATAATTGGTTGAAAACTATTTACGGTTATTTTAAGTAATTTGGATTTTGATTATTTCATTAACATTTTTTTCAATGTTTGTACCTTCATCCATACTTATATTTATTTTTTTAACACAATTTGAATTAACTTTGATTATTTCGAAAAAACTACAATGAAACGAAAGCTTTAAAATTTTTTCCAACAATTAATAATATTACTAACGATAAATCGATTGCACGCATCAATTCACGCGCATTACTTTTAAGAGTGCTCGATTGTGCGAAGCGTTGCTGTAGTTGGAACATTCAACGTTAAGCATTATGCCGCATAATGCGCTCTAGTGCTGTAATTGGAAAACGGGGACGATTTGCCGAATCTTATTTTCATCGGATCTGGAAAAACCGAAGGTTGTATGAACACAGCTATTCAGCCACCTGACAACACATCTTGAATTTTCGTATCCGACGGCCTCTTATCTAGAGATCCCGTATATAAACACCATCCGGTTCTTTCCTTGCAAGAGCGCGTGTCTGTGAAGCACAGATGTGAAGGCATAAGGATCACATACGTATTGAATGCTATACTGTGCACTATACCAATCTTATACCAATGCACCACATCTGAAATTTTAATAGTACGGCCGGATCGGTTTGTACTCGCAAAATCAGATCTCAAATTCAGCAAGATTTGATTTTTTGCCGAGTCTTGAAACCGAATGCATGTGTGAACTCATTCATTTAAATTTGAAATACTAGTGCCACTAAACCGAACCCTGCAAAAACCGATTCGGTAGAGAAAACCGCGACACCGTCTGAACTTGAACCATCGTAACGCGAGCATTGTTATTATCACGCTATTAGTATGTTATAATATAATTATATCATTACTTATTATTAGTTTTGCCGTGTTTTCGGGTGGTAAGGTTTAATAAACTTAATTAATAATTTTTATTAGATCATTCTTATTATATGAGATGAGGTTTGACTTAAGGTGAATGGTATTATTTTTTTCTGTAAATCTGTGGCTCTCTGTGGAATCAAAGTGACACTTTAAAAATGTCAAATGTCAATGGTCAAAATTTGCAAATTTCGCGGGGTTTTATTTGTAAATAATAATCATTGATTGATATTTTTACAAGAATAAAGTTTAAATAATCAAGCAAATAATTGGGAATTGATTATTTATCATATAAGATTATATATTGTTAACATGCTTCACGTCTATTTTTGATTAGGAACATTATTTTTGAAGAGATAAGATGCCTAAAGGTTTGAGTTTGAAGAAGGTAAGTTTATCTACACTAATATTATAAAGAGGAAAACTTTGTTTGTTTGTTTGATTGTAATGAATCTACACTATCTACACTAATATTATAAAGAGGAAAACTTTGTTTGTTTGTTTGTTTGATTGTAATGAATAGGCTCATAAACTACTGGACCGATTTTAAAAATTCTTTCACCATTCGAAAGCTACATTATCCACGAGTAATATAGGCTATATATTATCACGCTAAGACCAACAGGAGCGGAGCCACGCGGGTGAAACCGCGCGGCACAGCTAGTAAATAATAATTATACGACTTACAATGTACATATAATAATGCAATAAAAACCTATTTAAAAACAATTGTCTTATTATAGGTGCAGCCTCAAGCGACTAACGGTCAAAAGTCTATCACACATTTTTTCAAAGTTCCACCTAAAGGAATACAAAAGAAATCTTCAGAGAATATAACGATTGATGAAATAAAACTGGGAAAACGTAAAGCAACATCTCCTCCACAAGAAGAACGCCGTAACTTAAAAAAATCACCAGTAAAAGAGAATTTAGATATTAATATTTTTAAGAAATGTAAAGTAGATCAAAATACTAAGAATAAAGAATCCATTCAGGAAAAATATAATTGCAATGAAACTAGTATGAAAAGAAATGATTTACAAGATAGCAGTGATGACTGTGGACTTGATTTTAAAAGTATTAATACCAAAAACAGATCACCCCTATCAAATATTGACCATGGAAAACAAAGAAATTCTAAAAGTATGTCACCTAACAAAGTTATTTCAAATGCAAAAGATTATGAAGCAAATAAACAGATTAAAGTTTTAAGGACACCTGAAAAAAGTCCAAATGCCTTATTAATTAAAAGTCCAAAAAGTAAGTACCTATCTATGTAGCTATGTTTTAGCTTTCAAACATACAATATATCACTTATTGCAGCAACAAAAGAAAATATTTAGTTTCACTTAATTTTTTGTTTAACTGACCCTGCAATCTATTAATATTCATTTTAATTTAAATTTTATAAACTAGTAACTACCTAGTAATAAATAAAACACTTGGGAACATTATAGCATTTATTTATTTATATAATTGTCCTTTTCCCAGATAGTGTAGGATCACCAAGCTTAAGAGAATTCCCATTGCAATTAAATGAGAGTTCACCATCAAAATGTGGTTCCACTGTGAGAGTGTTGGAGTTTGAACAAAATGATGCAAATGTTGATGATCTGTTTGGTGAAGAATGGGCGATTGGTGAAGTTGATGAGGTAAGCAATATTGTATGGTTTATGGCGTTGATTCATTCTACTGGCATGCAATATAAAGCTACAAGTTTCTTTCTTTCAATAATAAACAGATTATATGGCTATGCTATTTAAGTTAATTAGGATTTTAAAATCATATGTTATGCGAAATAAAGAATAAAAATTACTAAGTAAGCATTTTTTAAGAAAGCTCTTATTATGCTTGAATTTAATCTGATTAGAGTCAATAAAAATGTTTTGTTGTATTGTAATATTTTTTTTTTGTTAAAGTGTTGCAGATATTTATTTTGTTTATTTTTAGGATTGTAAAGAAGATTTGGATTTAAGTAATATGCAGCGCTGTGAAGTTTTATCAATAACATCCCATCCCATGAAGTTAGAACTAAGATTGAAAAATGATTTAGATAATAGATGTACTTGTTTTGTGGAAGGTGTATGGTATGTAATTTATTAACAAAAACCTAGCCAAATGTTTTAGCTTTGGCAATCAATAGTAGTGCTTATGGGCATTTTATAATTATGAAAAGCCCTTATCAGGCTTACTTTTTGAAGTACATATTCTTTTACTATATTCAATCAAAATAAGTTCAGTAGTTCAGCTGTGAAAGTATCACAACTATTTTATCATTCACTTTAATAAATATAGCTATACATAATATTATGATAATATAATTATTTCTATTATGCATTGAATTACTATTTTAGGATCAATACACCTCTAAAACCTGGTGAAATAGTGAGCCTATTAGCCTGTAAGAATGAAATGGGTCAATTTACTATAAACAACACATATGGATTACTATCCCTAAGACCAGACCATCTCATATCAACAACAAGTGTAGTTGCAGGAGTGTTTTGTAAACGGAAAGCTATACTTCAAGAACGCTGGAAAGGCATTGACTCTGCTAATACTGCTGTTTGTATATTTATTATATTGTTAAATAATTTATTTATTTTTTATATGTATGATTTTTGTTTATTAATTTTTCTTACTTTTTCTGCTGCTCTCTTTTATGGATTTAATGCATTGTAAGTTTTAACATAGTCAAAGTAGAATTTTTTTTTTGAAAAATGAATAGCTCTCAATGTTTTTCAAAAAGAAAATTAGTTACTTAATAGGGTATTTGTACTATTTGATAGCAGAAAATAGATTTCGATATAAATATCGTTTGCTCATTTTAGATGACAATAGGAATCCTAATACACGAGTTAGTGCAAAAAGCATTAACAAAACATATAACAAATGTGGCGGAGTTACGAGCTATTTGTGACGAATTAATAAAGGAGTCTATACACAGGCTCTATGATGCGGGTATATGTGAAAAAGAAGCGCGCAATAACATGGACATGTATATTACACCATTAGCTGATTTCATGCAGTTGTATGTGGGAAAAAATCAATTGCAGGTAAAAAAGTTATCAAATAAAAATCACAGGAAGACAGATTTTAGCATTAAATAAAAGAGAGCATAGAGACAAATAAAAATGGTCACAATTTTTATTTTTTCAGGATAACAAGAAAGCCAAATGGAATGGGCATATAGATGAGGTTCTGGATATAGAAGAAAATGTATGCTGTCCAAAATTGGGACTAAAAGGAAAAATAGATGCTACTCTCCAAGTGACTATTCACGAGAGAAATGGTAACTTTCATTAATTTTATTGAATTATTTTACCGAAGAAAATGTCACATTTACCATGCCCAGCTTCTCTTTCATTTTAAAAACATCTATTTAATTCGATCCTATCATACCAAAAATTCGCCTAGACACAAACAGGCCTGCAAACAGACAGACGATTATTACACTATAACAACGAATCACGCAGCGTAGTGCGAGGATGCGTGATCTTGGGTAATTCTGCAGCATCGTGCGGGTTTTTTACGCATTCATGCGCGTAGTTGCGTCACGATGTTCTGTCACGATGGCTCTGATTCATTTCATATAAAAACTTTCGTTGCGTTTCCAAAATAACGCACAGCAATGCGGTACTTGGTTTGCTGCACATATTTCTAATGAATATTTCAGGACGGTTTTCACACACGGCACAATCTGATCCCATACTAAGATTTCGCTTGTGTTATGGAAACCAGATTGCTGATAAACATACATACATATATAATTTTAAATAAATACCTAATAGATAATTAACACCCAGACACAAAGCAAACATCTATGTTCATCACACAAATATTTGCCCTGGGTGGGAACAGAACCCACAGCCTCTGGCTTGGAAGGCAGGGTTACTACCAACTAAGCCAAACGGTCAGTCAAAATGATTGAAATGAATTTCATACATAAACATGCTTCAATAAATATTTTAGGGAAGAAACGTGAAATAATGCCATTGGAATTAAAAAGTGGGAGAGCTTCAGGTTCCGCCGAGCACAGAGGACAACTTGTGTTATATGGCATGATGTTGAGTTTGCAGCGGAAAGAAGATCCTATTGTCACTTTGCAGCGAGGGCTTTTATTGTATTTAAAGTGAGTAAATTATATATAAAAATCTTTAGTCTGTGGTGTAGCTGATAAATAGCATCAAAATAATATCTGTAGTGTTCTGAGTAGTTTTGATTGATATTCGTCTTTTATTATTAACCCAATAGAATTGTTACCTATAGTTTATTGTTTATGTTTATAAATGTAGCTCTAAAAGCTAGTTACTAGAGCTACACTGCTGATACCGACTCGATATTTGTACCAAATTTCATAGTGAAATAGGGTATGTAAAAAATTTTTGTTTATTTATAGAGAACAAGTGGACGTAAGAGAAGTAAGTTGTGGTTATCCAGAGAGACGCGATCTTATAATGTTGCGAAATGAGCTCGTAAAGCATCTAGCGGCTGGTCCGAACGATATGAAAACAGGTATTAAAAATACCATCATTAAATATGCCATCTTTTAGAGTAACAAAAAAATGGTTAACGAATGCTAAATATATTATACACTTTTACACATACTTTACTGAAAATTAATCTAAGTTTAATAAAAATCTACAATTTTGAGGCAGAGACTATATTCAAGTGTCTAAAAACCTAAAAACTGAAAAAATCTATTGACTGATGTAATTTTTGAATCTATTTAACTTAAATATTGTCATGTCAATATCTCAATAAATGAGTGTTATTTTATATTTTTTAGAAGAATTGTTAGATATAGAAGACGCATCCCAGGTTCTGCAACATTCACTGCCGGATCCTGTTCATCACGAAGGTGCATGCACGAAATGCCCTTATTTGACACTCTGTTCCATACATTTGTGGTGTGTTTTTAACTTTATTTATACTATACACCATTCATATCAAAAAATATTAAGTTTCTTCAGCATAACAATATATTGTAACGCTTATAAGAAAACTCTGCCTGGTGTCAAAGGGGGACGCCCTGCGCATGTCGCTACCAGGGTGAACCTTCAGTTCACCCCCGCGTCCACGTTAAAATGTAGTAGCCCTTCTGGCTAACATTGAGAAACCACAAAAAAAAAAACTCTGCCTAATATACGCGTAGGCAGAGTTTTGATTCGGACAATGTTTGAGTGAGATTGGGAATCTAGTTGTTCATTGTTCAATAATGACATTATTTTAAAGTATAAATATATACTAAGTGCTGTTGAAACATGTAATTTATTTTTATTAATGGAACTGTTTCAGGCATACAAACGACGTGAAAGTCTCAGACTCGCATCCATTAACTAAACTAAGAAATCTTGCTCTCGGGCATTTAGAATCGACACATGTCACTTACTTCCTGCATTGGACCAGTTTGTTAAAGCTTGAAGAAAAGGCACAAATGTCCAATTCTCCTTTACACGCTTTGTGGACGGATAGTGCTGAGAAACGGTGAATATTATTGGTTATTTATTTAATTTACGGTAGATATTTGTGCATGGTAACTTGATTTGATTTGATATCAACTACTACTTCGAGTTGATGTGTAGAAAAAAAAATGTATTACCGAATTTAGAAAAAAAAAAAGTCCCGGGACTAATTCTTGTCAGGTTAGTTCTTTAGGTTGTGCAGTAAACAGGCAAGTCAAAAATTACCGGATATTTGTATAATCATTAACATGATGTTATTATATTTCAGAGCCAAGCGCGGTACGTGCGCAGCAAATTTGACGTTGAAATCAGTGAAATTATTGGAGGACAGATATGCACACGTTTTTGAACGAAGGAAAGGTTTGTTATTATACTTTAGTTTTGAAGTGAAAACTTCTTTAGCGGCGTTGGGTATAAAATCTTAAACTCGCGTCAGGACACGTGGCCTGATCGAAAAAGCGTAAGATGGATTTTTTTTTTTTTTAGCCCTTATATTCCATGCGTAAGACGGATACCATTCCAAAATATCAAACATGCTGAACGTTAATAATCAAGTTTTCACTTCTGCCGGCACTCCCGGAGTGCAACCCGTCTTTTTTTTATTAAAAGATGCATTATTTAAATATTATGTACCCCTGGATTCTAGATAATGTTACTTAGTTATACATATAATTGCAGAGGCGGCTCGTGACAAAATTTTATGGGTGTTCACTTGAAATAAAACACTGAAAATACATGGTGTAAAGCAGTACAATTTATCAAAAAAATTACTAATAAAGGAAATGCATACGTGATACGTCTTTCTTTTTGGTGTGCAAAAATATCTATAACTTAAAGCGACAAGACATTCGTAAAGCACTAGCTTTACGAATGTCTTGTCGTCCGATAGACGCCAATTGCAGTTCATTCAACAAATGGTACCGAGATTGTGAATGTTTTTTCATCTTGATTGAAAGATGAGCTAAGTCGTCAATGCCCGTTTCAGTCCAAGCACTCTCACCTCCGCCGGCCGCGCCCGCTTCAAATAAAAGACACGGAAGTCGGAAAACAAAATAGTTTGTTGCTTTCATCACAACCACACAACCACGGTGTTTTCACATAATATTGTTCGGATTTAAACACACGCGTATATGTTTTCGTTTTTGTCGTACATTTTTGCGTAAGGTCAAGTTCAGGCCGTGGCGGTCCCTTAGCTTTCAATTCAAGCCGAAATTGTAACGTTTTAACACACTTTTTAATGAACGCCACATTATAATTGTTCATTTTAACACTCACAAGTAATACTGATAACTACAGACTATTTCAACACGTATCTTATGATTTTAATTAGAAAATTCCCGAATTTGCATTCGCGCGCGTGCATTGAAGTTGACTCGAGTGTTTGTTTATATAGGAGTGGCAACGTCGCGCGCAATCGCTGTCCTGTGTACGGTCGCCCGGGCGGTAAAAACGAACCGGCAACGTTTGCGGGAGCGGCGCTCCGAATTTTGCTACTTTTCCATAGAAAATCTTTTGTTTCACGCGCAGGGCTCTGGCAAACCCTCTCTTTCACTCCTATTGGATTTCGTATTAGGAAATGTACTAAATCTTTTTTCATTGGAGCGCAATCGTGAGCGCTCCGCTTCGCGCGTTACATAATACAGTATTATACAGGTGTATGGGATGATGGAATGATGGATATATTCATTGGTATTAACAGTAGTTTTTTACGATTACGATTGATTTTAAATAGTAATAATTAATGCTAATAATTAAATTAAGGAGTATGATTTTATTATAATTATTTATGGGAGTTCACTGCACCAGCGCTCCTTAGGGCGAGCCGCCTCTGTATAATTGTATAGGCTCTCTTGTTCATATATTTTATTTGTCTTACATCCACATTGTAATCAATAATTTTACTTTCTATAAATATTTATAGGTGACGAATTGCCAAGTACAAAAGCAAGTGATGGACCAAAAGAAGGAGAATTTTCCATAGTTAGTGTTGAGGACAGACCATGGATTGCCGCTGGAGTCATTACTGTGGCTAATCAGAATGAAATACATATACATCTAGAGAGGTCTGTACTCGTTACTTGTCTTATCTATACAAATATTATAAAGATGAAGAGTTTGTTTGTTTGAAGACGCTCATCTCAGGAACTACTGGTCCGATTTGAAAAATTCTTTCGGTGTTGGATAGCCCATTTATCGAGGAAGGCTATATCACGCTAAGACCAACAGGAGCAGAGCCACGCGGGTGAAACCGCGGAGCGCAGCTAGTTTGTTATGCATCTGAAATATATTATGTTAAAAATAAACTTGATAGGTTTTATTTATGATTTGTCTTCTTTACTATTTTAACTTTTTAAGGGATACCCAAATACTCTCTCATTAGATTATAATTGAAATCTTTAATCGACTGATAGTATATTAGGATATAACACACACGCATACACACGCACACACCCGCAAGCAACATGGCAATGCTTTTGTGACCCTTTTTAATAAATTGTTGTTTTTAGGAACCTCGGTTTGCGCCTCAGTAAAACCACAAAGTTTCATATAGACACATATGAATCATACGCTACAACAGTGCAGAATCTTACCAATTTGGGAGTTCTCATGGAAGATAGCGACAGAGCGTTGAGATTAAGGAAGTAAGTATTTTTTGTGAAATAAATGTATTTTAAAATTAAAAAAGCGGTGAATTTTGTAACACATAATTTCTATTTATGATAACATGATTTACCAACAAACGGACAGCAACCTAATCAGCTATGTTAATAATAAATGACTACTTAAAACCTTAAATTTTTTACTTTAACCCAAAATATATTTACTATATTTCCAGGCTTATAATCGACAAAGAGACTCCAGTTTTTACACAAAAATTACCCAGAGAAGTTGGGAGGCTTGGGTCCAAATTAATGCGTAGTTTGAACATTGAACAACAGCGCGCTGTGTTGAAGGCCCTCGCTGCTAACGACTATGCTTTGCTCCAGGGTTTGCCTGGCACTGGTATGAATTTTTATGGAGCTTTAAGATTTACTAGTATAATATTATTAAAGTCTTAGTTATTAAAGTCTTTATAATATTATTAAAATCTTAGTATAATATTATTATTAGTCTAGTTAAAACTTACAGGCCGATTATGGAAAGCTGGCATCTTCACAGTACTCACACTTATGCAATTTTACTATACAGTATGTTCAAAAATAAATGCGACTCTAGTTTAAGTGTAGACTTGAATTGTAAAATGGGTGCGTTGTAGATAAATATTATATACAAATATAATTATGAAAGCTCTCATAATTTATATGTAAAATTGTAATTTAAAAGTAACTCAATCGATGAACTTAATTATTTATTCTCATAATCAATTGTAATATAGTATTGATAATCATTCAATTATCAAAATATAATAATTAAATTTCATGTCATATTCAAAATAACGATAAAAACAATACAAATAACACGTGCGCTCACTCCCAAGAAACAAGACAAGCGAAACCCTAGCACGTAAGAGATAAGGCTACATTACAATAAAAGCTGTATTGTTCAGCTATGTATGAAAATTTTAACTTACGGCGTTTACATTTTGTTTACAAAACTTATTAAAATTATTACATAATTTAACCTAGGTAAAGTAAAAAAATATTCTAATCCGCGTGCCGCGAAGTATCTCGTCGAATATAGTTAGTAGTATACCTAACGTCTTTGTTTAAATTACATCACCCTGTATTTATAAACAATTGCAAAATCAAAACAATAATTGTCCCCTTCACCCTCATAAGGCTAGTCTGCGCGCGAGAGAGACGGACAGACTTTTCATGATGCGTATGCAGTATGACGTCACGCCGCGCGCGTCTTCACAGACACTACACATGTGCAATGTGTAAATGTGTTGACGTTCCAGCTCTTCTTAATCGGCCTGTACTAATCTACATTCTACTATCTTATACTTCTATAAACTGTGTATAGGACAGATGACTGACTTTTTGCGAGTCGTTATCGTTTGGTAAATCTAATTCCATGTCTCGTTCACCGGAACTTTTACAATGAGTGATAACTAACTGAATATTACTGAAAAAAATATAATATGCCAATGTGATGAAATCCGAAAAAAAGTCAAGTGTAAATTTTTACAGGTAAAACTCAAACAATCAGTGTCCTCATACAAATGTTGGTGGCGCTCAAACTACGTGTGTTGGTGACTGCGCACACTCATTCCGCTGTTGATACGGTTTTAACAAGGTATTTTTTATTTCAATTTAACATAATACGATTAGTTTAAACATTTTTCGATACTAAAATCCCTTTTTAAAATATAATATTATATTTTTTATAATTCAAAATATATTTTTTTTTTCAGTAAGTAATGACTATTCGATTTCGATAAATATTTTCAAACAATCAAAATAACCAAAAAATAATTCCATGAATTCAGCTAGATTTATTTTTAAATATATTTTTCTTTTGACACTAGGTCAATTCACTGTAACCCAAGGTACCAACCAAAACCAACCCAAGGTAAGGTAAGGTACGGTAAGGTACCTTGGGCACCCTTTAACAATTATTGTAAACATCTATAACAGTTTATTATAATAATAACTAATTAAAATATTTATAGGTTACCAGATTCTCTACGTGTGATGCGGTTAGGTTCCGCATCACGTGTCACACACAAGCTTCTAGAAAAAACCGAAGCCAAACTAACGAAAACCTGCACGACTGCCGAGGAACTAGCAAACATTTATGATTCCATGGTAATTATGATTTTTTAATTTTTTATCATATTTGGACAAAACGGACGTAACTAGTATATTTTTGTTTAAATGCGAATAATTAAAATTTACTATTTTAAAATTATAAATTATTATTTATTAAATAGTGATAACTGCTTACGTCTTGGTGGTATTCATTTTAAAACGATTGTTAAGCTATAATTGCATAGATTTTATCTCAGACTTTGAGCGCGGCGACCGAATTCTAAAAAAAAAGAGTGTGTGTACTTATGTACACGCGTTAGAAGTTATACTTCTTTGGCGTATGGAAAAAAAAATACTAGAATATACAACTTGAACATTTTCAATTTCATTTTCGTTATCAATTTTCATACCACCTAGAACTAACTTCATGCTGTTAAATTTAGGTGTCGGTGTGCGCGCGCATCGTAAAAATTCACTCTCATAATTTTTCTCCATCGCGCTAAAAGAAGTATAACTTCAAAAATTCCGTAACGAAAAAACCTAATACCCCCAACTCCAACCGGCACAGCGATGCGATGCTATGCAATAGCTTTACCGCGGCAGTCCTCGAGTGGAACACGTATTTTTATTTATTTGTTTCATTTTAAAATATTTGTGTACTAATTTATAAATACTTAATTTCCATAGGAAGTGGTGGGAGTGACATGTTTGGGCGCGAACCACGCATTACTTTCCAAAACCACGTTCGATGTTTGTATCGTTGATGAAGCTACTCAGGTGGGCAGTTTGAATTTGTATAATCAATCAGTACTACTCATGATTATTTTTATTCTGATTTATGACATCTGATATAGTGCATCTGGTGTTGGTGTTTTGAAATAAATTGACACCCGCAATATAACTTTGTAATAAATAATATATTATATATAAAATCCAAACCTGTTAATTATTCTGAAGCTCTGAAAACCGTTCATCCGGTGTAAATTTGTATGAGAAACGGCTACCGCATATTTTTTTTATGCTCTAAGTAAATTATTTATTATTAACTTTATTAAAAAAAAAAAAACTCTTATTGTACACATAAAACATAAATCTTACAGGATAACAATATAATACGTCATTCTTAGTGCCTTATACATAGTAAATTTCATTATATAATAAGCTTAGATCATTAAGTAATGGATGGAGTACGCTGGCAAATGTTCTAACTAAACTTTCTGCTGATTTTGGTGCGGGGAGGGTAACTCACACTATTGAAATACAATCACACATTCACAAAAATAATTTGTGTCACGAAAGTCGTAAAAATTTACGACCTTTTAAGCGACGAGTTTTTAAATTCAACTCTATCTCTAAGTTCATAAAGATTAAATTTGTATTTCATTCCAAGTTGTCTCGTGGGGAGTGTGGTTCAATATCGAGTTCTAAATTCAACTTTTTAACTTAGATTATAAAGATTAAATTTGTATTTCTTTAAAAGATAGTCTCGTAAGGAATGCGGTTCATTATCGCGTTTTAAATTCAACTTTATCTCTTAGACCATAAAGATTAAATTTGTATATTTTCTTTCCATGATAGTCTCGTGGGGCCGCATCAATGATCGAGTAAACATGACTCGATTATTTGTCTTGATCATATCGCTAAACGATACATCGACGATTATTAGAAATTGCATTTAATTAGAAATGTACGTTAAAAAAATAAAAAAATATACACAAATGAAAGGTTATTCCATCTTTTTTAATATTCGACATGTTTGAATTGCTTCTGCAAGTCTTGACAGTGCAAAACGGCATTTTTAGCGGAGCACTCGCAGACGTCCTTTCGATGTTTTACGAATACGCAGAGTGTTTGTAATCGATTACGCAAGTAGTTTTTATGAAAGCATAAGATTTTTCGATTCGAATAATCTTATACCTCGGCAAAAGGGGAAACGCCTGCGAGTGTTATCCATTACTTAATGATCTAAGATAATAAGACATTGCGCTATGCGCACGCGCATAAAAACTGGAATAGAAAATTACTATTTTACTGTAAAGGACAAAGTCTACTATAATTTTTTTACAATACAATTATTCTCTTAAGGGGCTGACAAGACCCAATTTTGTTACCAGTAACAGTGATTGCGCTCTCGTTTACTCCCATACAATTGGACAGTGTGCGAGAACGAGAGCGCAATCACTGTTACTGGGCGGGGCCAGGTCGTAGAAGAAAATAATAAGAAAATATGTGATTTAAGGAAAAGTGTGGGTCATATGAGAAATATGACTCGTTAGAGGTTCAGGTAGCGTTTAGCTACTATTATGTATTCTGTGGTTCAGGTATGAATATGTTGACTTCGTGTTTTAAATTGCAGACCCGTACGTCAAAAAAATAAAGACATAGAACCGTTTAATGATGATTTTAAGACCAATCTTTGCAATTATTTTCTATCGAGCCGATTTCGTCCAATTATGTATAGAGTCCGTCCACGGTCTTCGAAATGTGATGAATATTAACATATATTTTTTTTGATGGGCTAGAATAAATATCTTTTCTTAAAAAACTGTTCAAATAACTTCAATTTTAACAAAATTGGGTCTTGTCAGCCTCTTAAACCATTATTTTAGGTGCTACAATGCACAGTTCTGCGGCCACTATTTGCCGCGAAGCGTTTTGTGCTGGTCGGCGATCCGGAACAATTGCCGCCCGTTGTTAAAAGTAAAGCTGCCAGGTATTTTAAATATTGTTATTATTGAATAACGTTGTTTATTTAATAATGTGTAAATGCTTGATACTTTTTAATAAATAACTTAAAAGTTTTATTTGATACGCGCTGCTGACTTGTTTATCAACATCCAATGTTTATTTATTTATTTATGCTGTACACCATAATTTTATACAATAATAACACGCACATATGTACGAAAGGGCGGCCTTTATTGCTCAAAAGCAATGTTGTAGAAATAACGAATTTGCGCACCTTTCTTTATCCTTTACTAGCTTACCGCCCGCGGCTTCGCCCGCTTTGTCTAAAACCTAATAAATTATATACTAAAACCTTCCTCTTGAATCACTCTATCTATTAAAAAAAACCGCATCAAAATCCGTTGCGTAGTTTTAAAGATTTAAGCATACAAAGGGACATAGGGACAGAGAAAGCGACTTTGTTTTTTATACTATGTAGTGAAGATTCCCATAGAAGAGCGATCATGATTGCAATCAATAGAGATACTCTTCCGTGCTACATTGATGAATATCGTATTGTTGTGTGGCTAGAGGAGGATATGAAAAATTGGAAAATTGTTAACTACTGTAATGTAATTTTTAATTAATAATTGTTAATCCTATTTATTGGTCCCTAGATCTCTATGCTTTACATACATTTGTGTGGATAGTATTTATCAAATAAACGTTTTCTAGGCGCCTAGGCATGGAAGAGAGTCTTTTCCATAGACTGATGAGCGAAGACTCTACGAGTACACTCCGGTTGCAATACCGTATGAATCAAGCCCTCGTGGACTTAGCCAATAAAGTGGCGTATAACCAGAGACTTAAGTGTGCTAACCAGAATGTTGCTGAATCTAAAATGAGTATTGATGTGAAGGTAAGAATTTATTATTGTACTTAATAAGTATTTAAATGTCTTCTTGTGGGATTTATATACTATCGTGCCATAGACAAAAAAAAATGTAATTGCAAGTTGTATATATTGCAACTATAGGAATTTTACAAAGTGAAAGGAGAAATATAATATTTGTGCTTTAATACTCTTTACCTAGTTTGGTTTTTGTTATTTTTGAAGATTTGCCTTTGAGTAAACCTAGAATATATATGTCGTGGCCATATCGTAGATTTGCTCATTTCATGATATGACTGGCCATTTCACGAAATGGTCGCATTTCATGAAATGGCCAACATAGTTTGATCAGATCGTTAAATCGTCAACGTTTCACGATTTGGCCATCCACATTTGGCCAGATCGTATAAAATATAAAGAGTCCATAAAATATTAAAAAAATTCAGAATATTCTAAAAACTTGTTTAATGTCATTTAAGTTAGTGCCGCGGCAGCGGTCGGCGAATGCTAGAAGCGAATCGTTTTTGCAATAAAAAACAGTTAGGTTAGGTTAGGTTAGACTTTGATAAACAACGCACGAGCCGAGCGAGCAAAGCGAGCGTGCCGCGGCAGCGGCCGGCGAGTGCCAGAAGCGGATCGCTTTTTAAAAAACAAACAATTATAATACTATAGTAGGATATATAAATATATATCCTAAAAGAAAAAATGCGTCTTAAATTATTTTATTTAAGACGCATTTTTTCTTCAATACATATAAGATATCCACATTTTCCATAGTACTCGAACCGTCGTAAATTCTTTGCTATGACTTTCTTCATATTGTTATTAAACGAATTATGAAGTTTTTAACTGCGAATAATTAAATTTTCGCCAGCGGCCGCCATCTTATCACATAAACACAGAGCTTGCAGCGCCTCTACCAATGATTAATGTAACTATTTTACGATATGATCAAATAATTTTGATCATTTCATGAAAAAACCGCGCGTTTAGTTGGCCATATCGTGAAACGATTTCTTATCATTGATCTGCTCAAGCCACATCATGATGTGGCCAAACTAAATTGGCCATTTCACGAAATGCGACCATTTCGTGAAATGGCCAGTCATATCATGAAATGAGCAAATTTACGATATGGCCACGACATATACATATAAGCGATCCTTCATTTAGGTTCAACTAAATTTGAATTCTATATTGTGTTTTTGTTTACAGAAAATATCAAGTAGTATGCCCTGGATTCAGACTGCTTGTAGTAAAGAAAATGATGACGCAGCAATATTTTTCAACATGGAAGCGACAAAACTAAAACAGGTTCATAAAGCGCTTACAAATATTGACGAGGCTTGTGTTGTCTATGCGCTAGTTGAAGCTCTTATTGAGGTAAAAATCTATTTTTACAAGCTACTTGAAATTTCAGATTAAAATTATGAGAATTATATCCATTTCAAACAGAGTATTAAATTTGTTTATAAATATTTAATATTTGTTAACTAAGAAAAGTGTTGGATTCTTGTGGTAAATTCTTAAGTATTAACCTTTTTTTTCTGATTACCAGGGTGGTGTACAAAACTCTGATATAGGTATAATAGCTCCGTATAGAGACCAAGTATCCCTATTACATAGAAGCCTAGCTTCACACAAGATAGAAGTTAGTACCGTCGACCAGTTTCAAGGGAGAGACAAGTCGGTTATAATCTATTCGTGCACAAGACGGGAGTTGCGAGATGATAAAGTAAAGGTGAGGAAACTATTTGCAATATTTATAAAAGATAAATACATATTTGCCATGGTATTATGAATGGGGGAAATAAATTATGATAACGGTCATTTATGTATCTGTAATTATATAAGTAAATTTTCGCTATTTAAGGCAAAACACAGCATGCATTGCATAATTTGCAAATAAATTTTCCGTTGAATTTTATAACTCTATAAAAAATATTATTCCAAACTGTACTGAACGCCTATTTAAAGAGTCTAAAAATGTCCCGCCAAATGTATGTATGAGATTTCAAAAAACAACACACAATAGGGTCTCCAGTGTTATTAAAAATCTACACAATAAAAAAAGTCCCGGCATAGATGGAATAAGAAATGTAGACGTTAAATATATATCAGAAAATCTTACTGTTGCTATAGTTAACCTAATAAACATCTCGGTCCAGACAGTTAAATATCCAGATAAGCTAAAAGTAGGATGTATCCGACCAATTTTTAAAAAAGGGACGCACGATGACCCTGTGAACTATAGGCCAATTACATTACTCTCGTCAATTGATAAAATAGTCGAAAAAGTTATTAGTGATCAAATACATAAATTTTATAATGATAATAATATAATCTCTACTAATCAATACGGCTTTCAATCTGGAAAAAGCACCAATGCCCTTCTATCAGACTTTACTGATACCGTAAACTTAAATTTGAACGAAAAAAAACACATTCTGGTGCTATTTATTGATTTTTCCCGCGCCTTTGAAACCCTTGATCATGAGAAACTAATATATAGATTGGAGGATAGTGGATTGGCCGGTACTTTACTGGCTTGGTGCAAAAGTTATCTGCAAAATCGCAACAACTTTGTCAGAATTGGTCGTACGTATAGTGATGCTACAAAGGTGGACATGGGAACAGCGCAGGGTTCTGTGCTGGGCCCCTTGCATTTCCTGGCATACGTGAATAAAATGGGAGAAGCAATAGAACACTCCAAGATATTTCAATTTGCTGACGACACATGCCTTTTAGTATCCCATAAAAATGTTGACACAGCGATGAATTTGCTTCAAGATGACTTCGATAACCTGTGCAGATGGTGTCATGATGCTGGATTAGTAATAAATTCACGCAAAACGAAATTAATGCATATCAAATCTCCCCACATTAACGGTAATCTATATCAAAGTATAAAAAATCATACGCATAAGTGTATGCATTGTAAACCACGTGCGACAACTTGCGAATGTGAAACTGTTGAGGCTGTCGACTCCTACACTTACTTAGGTGTAATAATCGATAACAGATTCAACTGGAGGATGCACATTGAAAAGGTGTGCAATAAACTTCGATCTTTTCTGGCAGTCTTGTATATTATTAAAAACAGATTACCATATAAAACAAGACTGTTGCTGTACAATGCTTTTGCTGATTCTATAATATCATACGGCCTAAGTAGCTATGGTAGGACTTATAAAACATATATGCAAAGGATTCTGAACATACAAGTTCGAATTCTCAAAAAAATTGTGTCGCCGCAAATAAAAATAAAATTTAAAAATGACATACCTAAACTTTTCAAACATTGCAGTGTCCTGCCAATTAATTATAAATTTGAATTTCAGTTGCTCAAAGAAAACTTCTTCAACACAAAATATCAAACATTAAATTCACACTCTTACCATACACGGAACACTACTCTTAATAAATTAATTAAACCATTCTCAAAAAACATGTATGGCCAACGTCGTACCGCGTTCTTGATACCAGATATCTTGAATGGGTTGGATATTAATTTAAGAAATTGTATTACTAAAATAAACATAAAACGTAAACTTAAGCAATATTATCTAGACAAACTGTAGTTGATGTTATAGTTATAAGTATCTATAAAAAAAAAACTGTTATCTTTGTGCAATCTTTAGACTCAATTTATGTATTCTACAGTTAAACCGAAATTGTTTTGTTTATAAATTATTGTATACGAACATTACTATAAACCTCAGTGGTTTTTTGATTCACAACTGTACACTAATATATCTGTAAACCTTTTTTGTTTCTGATAATAAATTAAAAAAAAAAAAAAAAAAAAAAAATAGAATTCTAAATTAAATTAATATCTGCAACTTCCCAATAAATAGTCGTCAGATTGATTAAAATTTCGTATCCCTCATTTTGTTCACAAATAAATTATATTAAAAAAAAACCTTTTTCATTAACAGGATGGGGAGGTTCTGAACGATCAACGTCGTTTGGCCGTAAGTGTGACTCGAGCGAAACACAAATTTATAGCAATCGGCAATGAGCGTGTTCTAAGAAGATATAAACCCCTTTCACAATTAATAGATGCGTGTAAAGTTATTCAATTGGAACCTACTGTTGTTGATAATTTGTTAAGTAAATATAAAGACTGTGTGAAGTAAATAATCATGTAATATTTTTAATGATACTTAAGTTTAAATGAATAAGATTGTATTGTGATTATGTTCTAAGACTATGTCATTCTGTTGTATGTTTTCGTTAAATCAGTGTTATCTATTAATTTATGTAGAGGACAAGTCTAAATTATAATGTTCCTGCCATACTTGACTGCTGACGTGAAATTGTGTTATGTGTATAATGTTGAAAATTATGTGTGATTATATTGTGAAAAATTATGCAAGAGTATTAAAGTATTTTTCAAGTACCTACATGTTGTTTTTTTTATGTATAACCTTTAGGCAATTGTATTATGATTGTTTTGCACAGTTTTTATAACTAATTTCTATGATACTTAATTTCGTCACAAACTCAACCATGTATCGTTTATTCAATATTAGATTCATATTTCATCAAGAGCGGCAATTTCGAATTTCGATTGTATTGTTGGATTGACGTTTGTCGCCTGTCAATATGTCTGATGTGAGATGTCTACAAGTTGAGAGATTGCTAATGTCAATTGAATTCTTCAATAATTATTGTTGACTTCAACGCACAAAGTTTTCATTCAGTACTTCAGTAGTTTATTTGCGGTTCGTACCTGCGAACGGCGAACGGCTGCGTATCAGTGCAAATTTAGGTAGGTATTATTTAGAATTGCGTAAAGTTATATTGCAGTTGTGCCAAAACAAAAATAGAGGGTATATTTTTAGAAACGCATAATTTGTATGTTTATTTTGATTAATAAGTAATTAAAAGCAGATATTACTTACCTTCTAAAGTAAAATGTTTAAATATTAAAAATTATATATTTCATCATATTTTGAATTAACCTTGATAAGTTTCTGGTAATCTTCAAAAAATATTTTGTTCTATTTATTATACAATATTTATGATAAAATTAATATTGACCCTAAATGTTTGTTTATTTAATAGATAAAAATTATGTTCGAAGCACCCTTATCAGATAAAGATGACACTCATAATAATTTTGGGAATTAGACTTGACTATTAGGAGTTCTTCATTTCAGATACATGCATAATGGTGAAGAGTGTTGTGATAATCACAGTAAGTGATACTTGCTTCAAAGACCATTCTAAAGATGAGTCGGGCCCAGCATTGGTTCAGTTGGTAAAGGAAAAGTTTCCCGATGCCTACATACACACCATCATTATACCAGACGAGAAGGAAATTATAGAGCGAGAGCTCAAGTACTTTTGCGACTCAAATGTTGATTTAATTTTAACAACAGGAGGTACAGGGTTAAGTAGTAGAGATGTTACTCCAGAGGCTACCAAAGCTGTGATCCAACGGGAAGTACCAGCAATACCTATAGCAATGACCCTGGAAAGTTTAAAAAAGACACCAATGGCAATGCTCTCACGGGCAACAGCAGGAATAAGGGATAGAACATTGATTGTAAATTTTCCTGGTAGTAAGAAAGCTGTTATTGAATGTATTGAGGTTGTGAAACCTGTATTGTCTCATGCTGTTTCTCTGCTAGCTAATGATCTAGCGGAAGTCAGATTAGTCCATGATAAAATGCAAGCAGAAGATGGTTGTCCGCACAAAATGAGTAAAGTTGATATCAGTAAGGTAGCTTTGAGAGATCGGGAATCTCCATACCCCATGTTGGAAATGTCAGTAGCGTTCAATACTGTTGATGCCGTGATGATGCAATGGATAGAAGGTGTGGAAATGGTAGCTATAGAAGACAGCATTGGACGTGTAGCAGCCCAAGCAATTTTGGCGAAAGAACCAATGCCGCCTTTTCCAGCTTCTGTCAAAGATGGTGAGACCATTTATGCTTTATTTTACATTTATTAAATAACTTATTTTATTAATGTGCTTCCAAGTTTAAATAATTTATAATTATATGTATGAAGTTAACCAACATTGTTATCTAAATTGGTCTCATAATAATACTGTTTCGCCTTCAGTGATAAACATTACTTTTGTAAATATTTGGGTAGTTTAATTAAACAGGTAGAGCAGTATATTTTAATGACATCATTTTAAGTAGTGTTAAATGATATTAAACTGAAAAACTGATGTGTGGGTGAAAATATATAGAAAAACATTCCATGTTATTTAGCTTATTATATTTTCCTTAATTTCAATAGAAAATGTCTGCATATATCAATAATAATTAGAGCAGAACAGTATCAATGCTCACATACCATGACCAAACTTAATGATTGGCATGGTATACTTTGTACCTACTGGATAAACATTTAACTTATATTTTTCAAAAAATCAACTCCCATATCAGGTTTGTGGTTATAATCAATGGTTTTAATAAAAAAATAGGGGATGAAAGTTATTCTCAATATTTTTTTGGAACAGTGGACCACACCCACTAACTAAATCTATAAATAAGTACCTATAAACTATTTACTTTTCACAATGATTTCAAAACCGTTCAAGCGTGATGTTGACACAATTGGTTAGCATTCAATTACCCAGAGGTATTTATATTTACTTTGTACGAAATTATTTTTTAAAGGACAACAATATTGTTGTGTAATTTTGAGTAATTGTTAATAGTGTAGGCAGTAGGCACATATCATAATACATATCATCCCATAGGTACTGGGTACCTAGGTAGATTTTAAGGTAAATTGCAAATGTAGGGTAGTTTCGAAAATTTGTCAGTAACGCTTCAGAATAAGATGTTTTTGTTTGCATACGTAAATAGCTGTGTGTAGCCGTTGCCCGCGGTTTTACCCGCAGGGCTCCGCCATTTTTCATCATTGGAATAAGCCTTTTTTTTAACTTTGGGAAATGCATTTACACATCCCCCTCGGCAGTTTTAATGTCCAAGGGGGAATCTCAAGGCGAATAGCGAATGCACTGTTTATATTTATATACCATCAAGAATGTAAACAGTGCAATCGCTTATTTAATTTCCAGAAATTAATAAATAAAACAAATAATATTTAGGATACGCGTGTCTAAGCTACGACGGGGCGGGTATACGTCACGTCCGCTCGGTAGTGACGGCGGGCGACACGCCGCCCGCGCCGCTCGTGTCGGGCGAGTGCGCGCGCGTCAACACCGGCGCGCCTATACCGGCGGGCGCTGATTGTGTTGTGCAGGTATGTTTATGGAACGAAGCTCCTTCGCGCTTTGCGAAAGGAGGCAGAAAGCGAAAATGGCGAAAAAAATAAGACTACAAAGTGTAACGACACTTTTTGCTATAGTTGTGCAGCGTGCGCGTGTTTCTCTGTCTGTCTCTCTCTCTCTGTCATAGAGAAATTAAATTCCTTCCATCCCTTGACACTTCTCAAGATTTAATTAATTTTTTACTGGTTGACCTGTTAACTTTCGTATCATTTATATATGATTCTCACCGTTTTAATATTGCTAGGAGTACGATAAACTCTCACCTTACAAACCTTCCTTGGACTAGGACAAAACATTTCAAAAAGCAAATCAACTAAAGAAAAACCCAAAGTTCTCGAGTTGTATTGAGACCAACGAACAGCAAGCAAAAAACTAATGATCAAAAAATATATTGGAAATTCTCCCATGACTTATTTAAGTAAGGTAAACGCAGCTATCAACGACCCATCGAAAATCTGAAGGTATTACCGACCTATAAAAGTAATTCGAAATTTAAACGTTTCCAGAACTATTCTAGCTATAGGTAGGCAAAGTTATACACGAATGTATTACTTGAGCATCGTATACTTTTACGTTAGTGTGAGTAACTGTGCAAAAAAGAGTTAAAATACGTAAGTTGCTGCGGGGTAGCGTGGACGCAGGACGTGTCGTACTGTTCCGTTGTTCCTTCGGGTAAGTACTGTGATTTATCTTTTTAAGACATTTACAAACAAATGACATCTATACTTTATTTTATATTACTAAATGTCAATGCATTTAAGTGTCAACTTTTCATTTCTTACAACATTTTATTAATAAAAAGTAATTTGAAACGATAAAACTTTAAATTAAAATGGGACGGTATTAGCTTCACCAGTTTAAGTCGTGGCAGGTATCAACGACCCGTAAGTCGGCAATGGCAGCAACGTAACTTTTTGTTTTAATTTTCTTTTATGTTATTGTATCACACTAACACAAGTGGTTTTATGGACCAGTTTAAATCTAAGCTATGAGTCTTCATAAAAATCTATTAGCGACTAAACTTTTTTGTCTAGTGTTTACCTTTTAGCGTTGTCAATTTATACAAAGTTATGATATTTTTCGAGGATCGATATCGAATAGTTACAGTAGTAAATCATTGTTTTTTTGTTCAAACAATATGCATTTGTTCATATTTTGTATGACATTAATCAATTATAATCTATTTTATAGTCTGATGGACAAATTAATTAAAATAACCATTTTTTTATGGGTCGGTAATACAATTTAGGTTTATACTTACATACTTTATTACCGACCCATGTGGGTCGGCAATAGCAACTATAGGAAGCTATTACCGATCGAATATAGATTGTTTAGTTTCTCATCTAAAAATTCAAATTCAAATTGCTTTATTTGCAGAATGTAGAATAAAGATGTTTGTAGATACAGATCATATTGATCCTTAAACATTCTGTTCGTAGTTGAGCGTGCAAATATATTTTTACTACTTTTATGACATAATAGGTTCCAATTAAAAAATGCTTCTTCATGGTTAAATTAACATAAAACAAACACATAATTATATAATAATTAAATAATATAATATAAATAAATAATATAATATAATATAAATAATTATATAATAAAAACATATAATTATATTTTTTTCCAGAAATATGGAGCCACAAAAGCGGCGAAAAGTATACAGTAAAACACAACTCGCCGAAGCTATCAATCAAATAGCATAAGGAAATATCCTAGTTTGAAATCCTTAATTTAATATATTATGTACATATATTAATAGTATTATGTTGATTAATTTAAAAGTTTATAATTATTTAGTTCATTACTAAGAAGTACTCATTTGTTTTATTAAAAATAACTATAATAAAAAAATACGAATATATTTGCATTTTTATTTCATTTTATTAAGATCGGTAATCATCATCATCACTAGCTTCTATACATTCCATTGCTGGAAAAAAGCCTCCTCTCACATACGATCGGGAATAGCTGCATAAAAATCGTTAATAGCTTCACAGCCGTTTTTATGGGTCGGTAATTGCAACAATCGACTAAGTCACATTGTAAATTATTTTTTACAATATAATCCTTTATTAGAATGTATTTGCTTCAATAAAAACATTTTTTATGCATAACACTAGCATATAAAATGAAACTATAAATCTTTTGAAGAACCAGTATACTTAAAAAATATGGTTGATTCGAAAATTGCCTTAGAGGGGTCGTTAATACCTGCGTTTACCTTACTTAGTTAATTCATAAATAATGTAGAAAAATTTTTTTAGCATAACAGTATTTCACTGATTCATTAAGCCGTAATTAGCTGCTAAATCAAAACATTGATTGCTTTTTTTGAATGATTTGATTAGATAATGTGAATAATTCAAATTGGATCATTTTTGAATGATTTGATTAGATAATTAATAATAATTGTAATTTGACTATTCTTTATGTCATAAAATAAATTATTTATTCTAAACATTTTATTATAGGTAGAAGATACCGCGCTTGTAAAGGCTTCTGACAATCATGAATCAGAGCTGGAGGTAGAAATATTAGTGGCTCCGAAACCTCACCAAGATGTACGCCCTATTGGTTTCGACATACCATTGGGTGCTATGCTTCTAGAAAAAGGTATATAAACAAGCTAAAATCTTTCTAATCTATATTTAATCTAGATAATAATAATAATATTTAGTGGCTTATAATTAGTAAGAGGTATGAAAATTATAAAAAAAATTTATTCTCGTTCCAGGAGATGTCATAGATGCTGCAAAAATCGGTATCTTGGCAGGAGCTGGGTATCTGAAAGTTCCTGTTAGAACTCATCCAAAGGTTTGTTTAATTTATTAAAAGAAATGTACAAGAACTATTGGATTAAAAAGTTACTTTTTCTTACTACAATGTTATTTTGAACTTCTAGGTATCGATATTGTCTACGGGTAATGAATTGCAAGAACCTTCGGATGAAGTTTTGCGTCCATCGCACATTAGAGATTCGAATAGAATAATGATAAAGATGTTGCTCAAGTAAGTTTTAAATTTGAATGAATTTTAAAAATCGGTATGGTATTTAATTTTCAATTTCATAGCATTTAAATTATTATTAAATGCGAAATTTTTAAAGAAGAAAATTCGATCATGAGACTTAGATAAAGACTATAACTCAAAACTCAAACATTTATTTATTCAATTAGACTTCGTCAAGAAGCACTTTTGCATCGTCATGCTTTACCATTTACCATCGAACATGAGTAACTGTATCTATAACTTCTCTTTATTATCTATACTTACAACTATATTATGTAATGAAATATATTTAATCTTGTGTAACAGAGAGCACGGCTACGAAAGTACAGACTGTGGTATCGCACGCGACGAGCCAGGAGCTTTAGCGGCGGCCATTGCGCGCGCTTTACCCAATACGGATATCCTAGTCTGTACGGGCGGCGTGTCTATGGGCGAGCGGGATCTGCTCAAACCGGTGCTCGTTAATGTGAGTATTTAGTCACTTTTAAATGTATTTACTTGCAATTTTACATACGATTCTTTTTTAACTGGATAATAGTGAGCTTTGAATATAGACTCTAAGAAACTTAGTATAAGATTGTTTCTAACATTATACCGAGGAAAGAGTGTTTCCTGGCCTGGTATCTATGATTGAACGACTTATTCATTAAGCTATAATATATATATTTTTTTAATTATTCATCACCAACTATTGATTTTTATCTGTTTGCTATAAAGTTATGATTTTTTTACAGGATTTCAATGCAACGATCCATTTCGGCCGAGTGCGCATGAAGCCCGGCAAGCCAAGTACATTCGCGACTTGCGTGTACCAAGGAAAAACTAAATTTATATTCGCATTACCAGGTGAAAATATATTTCATTCTTATACACACAGAACATTAAAAACAAATAGAAGTGCTATAATGTCATAATTACTATGAAAACCAGTGTCGCCAAACCCACACATTTAAACCGATAGTTATACAGTACACTACAAGTAATCTATGCCTTTGATTGGACAGCTTAATTTGAGTAAAAACTGACTTAGGTTATAAATTCAGCATTTCAATATGTACACTAACGCACCATGTTACGGTTTATTTTAGTATAACATCCCTAGGTATATTAGCTGTTTTGTTTCTCATTGCACAGAAATTCCAAATTCGAAAACATTCAGCTACTCCACAACAGAGGGCGTTAGTTTTCGATAGATATAACTTTGAACCTCAACACATAGAGATAAGGTTGAAATTTGTGTCACTCAACATTAATGACATTAACTTGATATTTATCTGATGCTATGCCCTGAGGGATGTCAGCCTTGTTATCGATAATTCACAAATAAATATTTTTTGTGTATTTTTTTTTCTTTCTATTATATGAGTATAGTATAATGTGTCACTTTTGGAGTATGTTTATTACTACTAAGTACGTCTTTTTATATTATTATTATTAAATAAAAAACGGAATAGAATAGTATTAATCTATATTTACAAAATACAAACAGAAAATATGCATTATTTTAAATCTTGGAACTGCCGTAGGTTTGCTGTATCGGTGGCCTTTGTTAGACCGCTTAGTGCTGTTCGGCATCCAGTTAACTCGTCACGTTGCATTTATCCATTTCTCTTTTAAATTAGCCTCTTTGGGAAATCTATAAATAAATTGGACAAATGAAAGCTAAGGAAAAATAAAATAAAATTTAATATTTATAATGTTTGTCTTTTCTAAAGTATCGATACTGTCGATATGCGCCACAAGCATCACTAAAGCGACATTCGTTTATTTATTGCAATAATATTCCAGAAAGTCTTGTTTGCTGTTCAATCTATAATAGTACTAATTTCTTACGGATTAAGGTTCATTTTGTCTAGATATTTGTATACAATTTTGACAAATTACAAGCGAAGTTATAACATAAAATATTATATGTAAAATAAATAAAAATAAGACTTACCGATGGTATGAAATGCCTCCATTGCTGATATTATTTCGTCTGCTATCATTTTTGCACTCTAATACCGAACAACACGTCCTAATTAATGAATAAATATGGAAAAAAGGTTTGACAGCTGACAACCGACCCGAATATTTTTCTGCGCACAACTGAGAGCAAGTTAGGTGATCTTACCTTACAAGTGACACGTGGGCCACGCCCACATCACACTTCTATCTACTTTACTGTTCTGTGCTTATACATATTGGTACTTATTAATCTAATCAAGAGTTTTGTAGTGTTATTCTTGTTGTTCTTAATGTGCTGTACAAAGCTTGAAGCTCTACTGGTTTTTTCATGCATTCTATTTTTCCTGTAACAGCAAAATTCCATCTCGTTATAAATATGTATATATTTCGCTTTTCTCATTAACTTTATAAAGTTTTCGATATTTCACTGACTTACTGCGCGGCCACACACTCGACGAGTGGTATGGGAAGTAACGAGGAAAGTAGGCAGAGACATAGTGAGGACACGTTACTCGTCATGCCACTCGTCGTGCTCATCGTCCTGCTCACTGCTCCCTATTTTGTCGGTATTTGCGCGCGAGTCAAAGGACCGGCAATACCAGTGCGAAATGAGGAGCGTCGCGATTAATCGCGCGAGTAAAGCAGTGTGTGGCCAGAGAGGGCAATGTCGAGCCGAATAACGGCAGCGCGATGAGCAGAGCGATGAGCAGCGCGAGGAGCATAGTGTGGCGGCGACATTAAAACAAATTTCCAAGCTAATATCCATTAATGTTTTTTTGTCGCAGTGTTTTCCCATTAAACATATATTCGTAAAGCAATCCCCCATTGAATACATAAATCTATACAGGTAACTCAGTATCAGCATACATAATATGCTCACTTCTGTTCGTGCTCCGCGCGCTCCGCCAGTGCACGCGCTACATAGCATAAAAACGAGGTCGACTTTTCGCCTCGTTTTCTAAACTACCCTATTCTAGAAATTAAAGATTTTAACGGATTATAAACGCGATTTATTCATTATAATATTATTATCCCGTCGTTTCGCACACTTTGCAGCGAGCCTGTTCACGGGGAGACTCCCTCAGTCTCCCCTTAAAATCTTTAATTTATACATCTACACTAATATTATAAAGAGGAAAACTTTGTTTGTTTGTTTGATTGTAATGAATATCTACACTAATATTATAAAGAGGAAAACTTTGTTTGTTTGTAATGAATAGGCTCATAAACTACTGGACCGATTTTAAAAATTCTTTCACCATTCGAAAGCTACATTATCCACGAGTAATATAGGATAGGTTTTATC
This sequence comes from Colias nastes, assembly GCA_907164665.1. Lineage (NCBI taxonomy): Eukaryota > Metazoa > Arthropoda > Insecta > Lepidoptera > Pieridae > Colias > Colias nastes. The sequence goes on from CAJQZM010036091.1 coordinate 31,222, forward strand.
CCGGAAATTCCACGGGAACGGGAACTAGAGTTTTTCTTTGAAACCGCGGGCGGAGCCGCCGGCGGAAAGCTAGTGTATAATACACGCAAAAAATCAAACACTAGAAAATATTAGCATATATTTCTATTGTATTGTAACAGGTAACCCGGTATCAGCGTACGTGTGTTGCCTGCTGTTCGTGGTCCGCGCGCTGCGCCAGTGCACGCGGTACAGCAGCGAGTTCGCGCGCATGCGTGTGCGGCTCGCGCGTGACGTCACGCTCGACCCGCGGCCCGAGTACGCGCGCGCGGTGTTGGAGTTCCCGCCGGGGGATCAGCTGCCGGTCGCCACGGTGTTGGGCAATCAGGTTACAATTCTTTAGTAACTATAGTGATTTCAATTTTTGTATTATTCAAAAGCATTATAAATTAGTAATTTTGAAATAAACGGAAAAATTCAAACTCGCGACTAAATCGGTCCATTAGTTTGCATTCCAATTTAATAATAAATTATGCCTCTTAGAATTTTATCACAATGCATATGAAATATTTTTAAATAACTTTTTCTCTTTTGAGAATCTATACTTAATAAGCCGGACGGTAAAAATTAACGAAATCAACGAATTAATTATTGTACATGTTGCCTTTACAGTATTACCGCCAGACCATGAATGAATTTACATCAATTATTATTTAATTACAAATCACGTAATAAATAAGTAATTACACATTCCATATCGTTTATAGTGCAGCAGTCGCTTGCTCAGCGCAAGTGGGGCCAGCGTGCTTCTCGAACTACCAGGGGCCACGGAGAAGGTTAAACATCTACCCGCTGACACTATTGTCCCCGCCCTTATCACGGGAAGGATCGACTTAACTCGACCTTAGATATGTATACTTGGCATCTTTATAAAAAAAATATAGTTATCACAAATATTTTGCGTTCCTTATAGTGATAAAATCACTAGTTTTTGCAATGTAGTTTTTTAATTTCACTTTTGCGTTCCATAAAGTGATTAAATCACTAGTATTTGCGATGTAGTTTTTAAATTTCACTATGCCAGTGTCTCATCACATACTAGATTGTTAAACAATTTTATAATAAGCTCAATTAGTTTTAAAAAAGGAATAAATATGATTTGGTGTATTGTTGAAGATTTATGATATATTATTGTAGTATATTTTTAGATCTGATCAATATGCTCCGTGCTATAAGCACTGCTATTGTAATAAAATATATTTTATATTGTTTAATAAAACTATTTTTGTAAATATTTATTTGTATTATTTATTACGAAATCAATTGTTTCAATTACGAAAATTTTTTAAACATAATTTCATTGAGTATCTTAAACAACCATAATGAAAAATCAACATTCTGTATATACAATATAATATGTGCATATTTATAAGCAATTTCATATTACAACAGTGCAATATGAAGACAAAAATTTACTTTGATTTGAACTGCCCAAAAAGAACTGAAAAACAACACTTCCACACATTTACATTTAAAAAACAGGCATCATTCACAAGATTCAATAAAAGATCTAGATTGTAGTCAAATAAATAGATTGTAGAAAAAAATCTATAATTTATTATAATAAAAACTATATATACTAGTATTTACACAACACGTTGGACTTCAAAGAACCTCTTGAGATAATAAACTTGTCCGACTGTCATAATAATGAGAACACAAGCTTCAAATGTTGACCACATCACTACACGCGAGTTTGTGCTTTCGTTGATGTCGCGATGGATTCGATCTCGCACCTGCAAAACAATTGAAATTACAACACACTCTTTGTATTTACTCAGCTGTACAGAGCTATGAGTGAAACAAATTCACGGCCCATTTATAGACAAAGTAAATGTCTGATCTAATGTGTTTGCTTTGATTGATTGGGTGATGTTCATTATATAAAAATAGATAGAAAAAAAAATCCTTATTTTTACTTTGATTTAATAAAAAATAAGCTGATATTAAAAATGTTCTTTAAATAGCTGAGCCTATACACTCCCATATGAAAGGAATCTTCCAAATTATAGCTTTGTTTAGATATAAAATATCAGTAATTATTTTAATTAATTGTTGTTGTATGTTTTGCGAAAAAAAATTCTACTCATCCAGCAAAAAAATTCAGATCTATCCTATACATTTAATAGGGCTATTCAATAACATTTCACTTCATTCATCTAATAAGATTATGCATAATCTAATAAGTACATAAGACAAAATTTAATAAGAAAGTTATATATTATGACAAGATCTGTGAATAACAGACAATTTGAAAAAACAATCTATTTTAGACTATCTGAATGCTCAGATACCATGTATGGCAATTCTAGTGCATTCTATTTTTACTTTCTTAATAAGGCAAAGGAATATTTGGCTCAATGAAGATATAGCACCTACTCCACTTTAAATTAGTAAGCCATTTTTCTGAATGGGTTTTAGAAACGTTTCAACAAACCTGCATATACTCCTGTTCATGTTTAACAGTTTTGAGAGTATTTCCCAATTCTTTTATCATGTCTTCAAGTTTGTTGTGATTGGCTTCATCTTCTTTCTCACCAGATTTTTTCCCAGGTGCATCTCCAATTTCGAAATTGAACATAACAACCTAAAAAAAGGTAAATTCAAATAATCATGAAATATTTAATTGTACAAATATTTTGATTTAAGGTTAAATAAGGTTATTTAACATATAATATATTTCTAATTGGATGCATTTGTACCTTAGGTGTCATTGTTGACATTTGATTGCTAAAGCAGTAAGTATAGCGGCCTGCTGTTGGAGCTGAGAATGTGTACATTCCAGAGGATTCTCTTTCTCCTTTATAAATGACTGCACCATCTGGTCCAGTAATTTTTACATCAATGTCTAAGAAGCCTCCTTCCGCTATTTCGAAAGTCAAACCTGTAAGAAAACAACGGTGTAAATGGAGTATATCACGGTTATTATTTCTAAAGCAAACATTTACTGTAATTATAATATATAGAATAGAGCATGAGAAAGCTTAAGATAATGCGATGCTGTTAAAGATTTTTAAATTTGTATCTAAATCGCAAGATATTGTTAAGCAAGTGTAGAAATTTATGTTTTAATTAACAAAAACGTGTCGTATATACCTTCATTTTATCAAACTTTTAGCAATTGAACTTACCCATTTTCGTATCGGCTTCTACATTCTCAAAAAAACATTCTTCGGCGTGAGCATCTACTGTGATCATATAACTGTTTCCTAAATTGATTAAAGCAAATACAGTCAATAGGAAAACTATACATCTTTTGCATTTCTTCATTTTATTAAATTATTGTAATAATTTACACTAAAAACAGATTGTTTTCGTATTATTTTTCTTTCGCTTTCCAAGACTCCAACATCGGGCCACGTAATGACATAAGCTGTTGAACATGTCAAATAACTGTCATAGTCATACGTCAATAGCACAGTCCAATCGTAGAGGGAGAATAATAGACAATTTTTGAAACCTTGACGTACTTTAGACTACGTTTAAAACGTTCAAAATATTAATTTTCATTGGCATGCGTTCAATGGACCACTCCTTCAAAGGTTAACAATCAAACTATAAAATTTTAATATTTTTATAGTTTGATTTTAATTTAAAATAAGGTTCAGCATCTCAAAGTCCATTGTACCCCGGTGTTTTTTTTACCTACTTCGATCAACAATACCTTGACCATCCATACTAATATTATAAATGCGAAAGTAACTCTGTCTGTCTGTCTGTTACTCAATCACGCCTAAACTACTGAACCAATTTTCATAAAATTTTGTATGGAGATATTTTGATACCCGAGAAAGGACATAGGCTACTTTTTATCCCGGGAAAATGACGCAATCCCGGAAATCTCACGGGAACGGGAACTATGCGGGTTTTTCTTTGACTGCGCGGGCGAAGCCGCGGGCGGAAACCTAGTACCAAATAAATATCGCGATGTCACAAAAAAACGTCCCGGCAAATAAAGACGCATTGTAAGTGTTATATCTCCGAACTCCTGCGAAAAGCAAGCATAGAAGGTGTTATTAAGAGGCCGTATCGATTTTAAGAGTGATTTTGACTTGTTTCTTTAATTCTTTAGGAGCTCGTTTAAAAAAACTAACTACTATGTTATATGAAAGTAATGGTATAATTTAAAATTCTCTAGAATATTCGATTATATAGATCTGCCGTAACAACGTTTGCGCTCCCGTATATAATCTAAAATTCTAGAGAACTTTAAATTATTCCATTTCTTTCATAAAACATATAATATGTATTTTTTTTATTGCAAATTTTTAAGCATTAACCTATCATTTAGTGTGTATTTTTTATTTTTTTTTAACTCTGTTGTAAGAACTAGAAATTCGACGCCATATACGCATAAAATTTCATCAAAGTAAGGCTATTTTAACTTAGATGTTCTTTGAATTTTTCAATAAAAGTACATAAATTGCCTCGAACATATTTTAGGATGTCTCAGTGTGTTTACTGTAGTATATTTTATAAGAAAACTTCTTCTATTAAATTCCGTGTAAAATACAAAGACACGAACGTCCCGCATGGAAAAAATTGAAACACGCCTTAGGTTATTGGCTATTAAACAAACTGGACAATGAATATCAATAAATTGTCTCGAACGTATTTTAGATATTGAATGAATCTTTAATTTAAGATATCATCACACATTGTTACTAATTTAGTTTTGTTAAACGAGCGTCTAAAGAATTACAGAAACAAGTAAAAATCACTCTAAAATCGATAAGGACTCTTAATATCGTGCAGATTTTATCGTGTACGCGTGTAGATTGTCCCGTATGAGGGTGATTGACTGAATTAACTCTTTACTAGAGCAGAATCCACCCTCAGTGGCATGATGCGTTGTCATTAAAGAAGAGTAATTATAATAATTAATTATTATTTGCGTATGAATATGGACCATTTGGTTGGGAACGAATTGGGGGACAAAAAAATTTTTGTTCATAACAGAATAATTGTAAAGGTTTACGTGATTGGGAGTTACTTTGAATATAAAATGAATTTTTTTAAATTGTATGAATTAACTAAGTTAACTATTAAATTCCTCCTGTATAATATCTACCTGATAAGGTTGAGCGTAGAGTTCATGTAAATTTTAATATTTTACGCCAATCAATTATTTCATCCAAAATCCAAAACTCTGTTGGCCAAAATATTTCAGGCTCGTATTTTTAATCTTCATTGTCTTCTATTACATTAAATTGTGTAAGCTCATAGATGAGCAATTCTTGTATGAAATAATATCATAGAATTTCTGAACTGTTCAAACAATTTTCATGATATTTACTACGGGTTTCGGAGGCGATAATCTTTCTACCTAAGAACCACAGCTAAGAACCTTAGAAAATGTCCTTTATACATAAAATACTGAGCATAGCTCGGTCATCTTATGTAATATAACAAGCGCTAGTTACTAAATGGTCAATGTAATTTTTCAAAGTCTCCTATTTTCATTCTTCAGTTGCGATATAGTTAAGAGCTGCTGAATGTATCTCAATGGTCAAAAAATATGTTAACTGAAAACGCTCGCTGAAGTGAAATAAAGTATTGAATATATCTGTGGTGTTTGGTATATACCTCGTAAGTGCAAAAATGGCCATTTTCTGTTTTCTGGCCATCTATACTGATAAAAACGTCCTCTTTCGTTTGGTCTATGTCACATAAGCCTACTGATAGTAGAAATACCTTAAATAGGTTGTATCAAAACCCCTTAAGTACAAAAAATAATATTTTTATTTGATACAAATATATTAATATAACTTAACATAGACTTGTAAAACGAATACTCAATCAACGAACGGCCATTTACAACGTAAGAGCACTTAACATAATTAGACCAAACTTGAATAATTATTATCATCACTTAACTTATTTGTACCAAATCAAATAAAATTATTTGTGAACTAAACAGGTGTTCTCCCTTACTTAAATATAACGTTATTTGGCACATAATTTAAATCTTCAGACATTAGGTCTGAAGCCTATTATGTATAAAGAAACATGCATGTGATGCAAGATCTCTTAGAATTAGTGTGTTCAGAAACGTTTACCAATCTTTAAATCGATTTAAAGATTGGTAAACGTTTAAAAAGCCAAGTAACGATACCTACATGCACAAGGTTTGATTCTTTGTCTCTTCAAATTCATTCTTTCGTGTCAGATTAGAATAGATTTAGAATAATCGGAACATAAGGCAACATTTCACTATGAAACTAAAAGATAAAAGCTTTTTGTTTATAGATTCCAAATTTAACTGCATCTGTAGCCTTTTATAAAAGAAACTTTGGACTTTTAATTTAAAAATCCGCAAAGTTACTACTAAACGAACATTCCATTATGTTATGTATGAAGGAATAGCTCAAAGAGGTGCGGATGAAATCGCATCATGCTTATGGCATTTTATTAACGGTTTGGCAGAAGAAGTAGAGTAGCTTATTTTATATTCAGTGTTGTCCAGGTCAAAAACGGTATAATATCTTGCCTGTTAAGCAGATATTAAAATATTCATTCAAAAAAGAAACAGCACCATCTCCGTTCCCCAAAATAAATAAAAATGACCAGCAATCGCCATGATGTAAAATTAATGAATGAATCTGACTTCTTTCCATTTTCAAAACGATTGACTGCCTACTCATTTTATCAAAAGAAATACTGCAATAGACAAAACTACATTTGGTTAGAACTGTATTTTCTGGTTGATGTATGAAAAGTCTAATGACGTAGATTTTAAATACTCTTTGAGTGAAAATGAAGAGTTTCTGTATTTCTGGTTTAAGAGAACTGAGAAAAGAGAGAAGTCTCCGAAGTGGCTTTGCCATTGGCCTCTAATGAGCCTATCAATATCGATGCTTTGAAATTCAAAGATCTCTTAGATCTCCTGCCAATAAGTGATCCAATTTATGATGATTATTTCAAATTTTATTTGACTTGATCCAGCTCGTAACTATTTGCAAGGTAAGGGCATCTTCTCACAAGGAGAAGGCATGAGCAGTAATCACCACGCTTGTTCACTGCTGGTTGGTGATTTCAGACCAAAATACCGGTTGCCATCACGATGTTTTCCTGTTATTAGAAATGATGATGTTTTCTTGTTATAGAAGATGTATCTCTGGTTATTAGAGAATCTACTTATGCATCCGAAAAATACACATTGGTACATGTCGGTTGATGGGATCGATCCCGCAGCATCTAGCACGGCAGGCAAGCGAACTACCGTGACTTCTGAACCACACACACACACACACACACACACTACTTTTAGGATTTTACTTTGTAGAGAGAGTATCAGAGAATTGCATATTGCACGAAAATCACAATATTTCCTGGCTTTTTTATGAGTACTTATTTGTGGAAAATCACACTCCTATTCGTTTTTGTATTTATATATGGTTAAATCTATTTGTATGGAATACGTTTCCCCATAATATTTGTTTTTTAATGTCTGTTTATGTCTCCGTCGAAAAAAAAAATGAAAAATCCTTTCCATTAAGGTAAAAATAGGAATAAATACTAATTAAGAGTACAAATAAATATGCTCTAATCCACTTAAGTACACACGTTTTAGACATTTTCACATCATTTTCACATTTTTTTCTTTTGGTACAAACATGTTAAGTAACAATTACTCTTAAACTAGAACATTTTTTTTATTTTTTTTGTAAGTGTTCAAAACTTGAACATAATAAACATTTAAATATCATAAATTTGTTTTACTCAAGAGTTTATTCCGATCTGTAGCAACAGGGTAGCAACCGTGAAAACTTTCAAACGCTCATACTCAATAATTAGCATGCATCACCTCTATTTTTTTTAGAATTTTATACCCCGTAGTTATAAAAATAGAGGGGGGGGGACATACTTTTTACGACTTTGAGAGCTGATATCTCAAAAACCGTTCACTTTAAGAAAAATGTTTTTTAGAAAACTTTATATCATTTTAAAAGACCTTTCCATTGATACCCCACACGGGTATGTACATCGAAAAAAAAAATTTCATCCCTCAGTTACATGTATGGGGGGCCCCACCCCCAATTCTTTTTTTTACTATTTAGTGTCATATTTTTGTAGCGGTTCATACAACACATATTCCCATCAAATTTCATCACTGTAGTACTTATAGTTTCCGAGTAAATCGGCTGTGACAGACGGACAGACGGACAGACGGACAGACGGACATGACGAAACTATAAGGGTTCCGTTTTTGCCATTTTGGCTACGGAACCCTAAAAATCACCATTTTGCACTTAAGTGGTACGTATAGGTATATTAAGAAGAGCTGGAACGTCAACACATTTACACATTGCACATGTTAGGCCGGGAGATACTGACACAAAATTTCAGGTCATTTGTAACAGGATGGCGGTCTAGAGGGGTCTTAGTACGCAATGACAAAAAGAAAAATGATGGTCAGAACGCTGGTACCGGCGGACTAGTCGCGTGGGCGTTAGTCACACTCGTCGGATAAATAGCGAAAGTCCAACGATTTGTAACACAAAAATTTTAGAATTTACCGATAGCCCTTAAAAAAGATGTAGGCGGTAGTGTCATGCCATACTTTTACGATGTGACTTACAGTCCGCCATACCGACGTGAATGCGTTGATTAAAAAAAAACAATTCAACCATTTGTACCGGGCTAACTTTTGCACAGGTAACCATCGTCGTGCAGCCATTTACTAAAATCGCCATGCCATACTTTTCGGACGATTCCAAATGGTCGCCATACCGCGGAAAATCTGCAAATTTTTGAATTTTTTTTTCTCGCCAAACGATTTGTACCACCCTACATTTTTTTTTCAACAACTCCTGAATGATTATAAATAGAAGTGTGATAATGCCATACCTGTGGGAGGTGGCGAATGTGTATAAGATTTTTTTCTTATTGTAAGATTTTATTCGTAGTTTGAACGATTTGTAGCAGTATGGCACTAATTTTTCCCTCTATTAAAAGTATGGCAAATATAATAATGGTCACGTTGCATCAAAATACTTTCCAAAAATGCCGTACTGGTACAAATCGCCAATTCTTTTCATTTTTTTTTACGTCTTGGCTTAAGTCTTACAATCATCCGCCCCATGTTTGCAATCTGCGATATTTTTTTCTAGGTATAATTGTATACAAACAAACAGAATATAATGATCCCATACTGTAAAAAATTATTTTACGTATTGTACAGTCGTATTTTTGAAACGTGACGAATAAATTAATTTTTCAAGTATGGCAGCACTTTTTCCCCCTACTAGAAGTATGGCAAATATAAAATGGTCACATTTTATCAAATACTCTCCAAAAATCCAAATGCAATACTGGTACAAATTGTTTGGCGAAAAAAATTTTTTTTTGCAGATTTTCGGCGGTATGGTGGCCATTTGGAATCGTCCGAAAAGTATGGCATGGCGATTTTCGTAAATGTCTGCACGATGATGATTACCTGTGCAAAAGTTATTGTTTTTTTTTTAAATCAACGCATCACGTCGGTATGGGGGGCTGTAAGTTACACCGGAAAAGTATGGCATGACACTACCGCCTACATCTTTTTTATGGGCTATCGGTAAATTCTAAAATTTTTGTGTTACAAATCGTTTGACTTTCGCTATTTATCCGACGAGTTCGACTAACGCCCACGCGACTAGTCCGCCGGTACCAGCGTTCTGACCATCATTTTTCTTTTAGTCATTGCGTAATAAGACCTCTGTAGAACCGCCATTCTGTTACAAATGACCCGAAATTTTGTGTCAGTATCTCCCGGCCTATGTATGTGTCATATTTTGCAATTGTTTATAAATACAGGGTGATGTAATTGGTGTAGTACGAATATCTAAAAATCTATGAAGAATTTTGTGATACAGTAAATGGAAGAATTATAGACTATTTTACAGTATTTAATAAAATCATTTAATTTTTTGTTCATTTTCATTAGAAATGTCAATTTTTCTCACCAAGGTGGAAATTTGGATGATAAGGATCTTGTTAGAAAAATATAAATTTTGACTAAAATCGGAATTTTTTTTTTCAAAAATCAAATTACTAATTAATAATCAGAGTTATCACATTATTAAAAAAAATAAGCCAAACTATACACAATTTTTACCTACTTGATGCAATCCTCAAAGATCATGGACATAGTGTATTGCGCCTTCCACCATACCATCCAGAACTCAACCCAATAGAGTATACTATGGGGCATAATTAAAGGGAAAGTAGCATCACAAAATGTGAACTTTAACTTGAAAACTGTGGAAGAATTATTTAGAAAGGAAGCAAATGCTATTAGTCTGGATATGTTTAGTGACGTTTGGAGAAAGACGCGAAAAATATATTCAATTAGAACCAAAAGTAGATAATTACACTGACTCATTTATAATAACATTAAGAAATTCCGACGAGTTCTTCGAGCGATGAAAGTTTCAGTGAAGTAGAAGATTACGATTATGATTAAATAGATTCTTCTTCTTCTCTATAGATACTGCTTTCTGAATTGGTGGTAAATGTTAAAACTGTTAAACTGTTATGACGATTCAAAAGTGCTTCTAGAAGAAGTCTAATTGTATAAATGTTTGAGTTTGAGTTTAAAACCAATAGTGTGAAAATTATACAATAAACATGTAACACATATTTGTTAGCGCGTATTGGTAGGTATTACGTACTTACTACAAATATAATATTTCTTAGATATCTTTACTCGACCAAAGTCAGGACAAGACTGCTCCGCAACTGCAGAAGACGTCCGTTATTTAAATCATTATCAAAACAACCAGCCGTGTGTTGGGAGTGAGCGCACGTGTTATTTGTATTGTTTTTATGACCTGAAATTTAATTATTATTTGATAATTGAATAATTATTAATACTTTTATCCAATTGATTATTATTAGAATAAATAATTAACTTCATCAATTGATTTACTTTTAAATTATAATTTTACAGGTAAATTATGAGAGCTTTCATAATTATATTTGCATATATTTATCTACAACGCACCCATTTTACAATTCAAGTCTAAAATGAAACTAGAGTCGCATTTATTTTTGAACATACTGTAAGTGAAATTGCATAAGTGTGAGTACTGTGAACATGCCAGCTTTCCTTAATTGACCGATACCAAATACCACAGATATTTAATATTATATGTATCAAGTTTCTTTAATATGTAAATCTCTTATAAATCTATTTTTCGATCAAACATGATTTTTGTCGGAACATAGCTTTCCGATAAACTTAGACCTGAAGGCGCGGATGATGGAACCGTGGTGGGGTAACCTTATTCTGTAGATATTTCAAATATATGAGAGATGACTTAATATTTATACGTAAAATGCTAATTGGAAATAGTTAGGTAAATAGCGGTAGACTAATGGAATTCCATTCATGCGATAGATTATCAAAATGTTACCTACTTCCAGCTCCCCTCAAGACGAAATCCGTCTCACATTTGCTTGGTTTTCTCAAGTATTTTGAATACGTATTTTTTGTTTTGAAATAAATTATTTTGTTTTTATAACCATAAAGATCACAGGCCGTTATACCCATTTTATTGACTCGTTCATAAATTATAACATGACTCGCGTGAATATAACAAACGTTAAACAGTTTGATTTACCGACGCTACGCCTTGGTTTTGGAGCCCAGCTGCGGGCCAGAAACAAGTTTCATATTTTAATTTTAGTAATTTGCATGTTTTATCCGAAACTTTTTGGTACCAGGGTGTTATATGTTAGAGACACAATGAAACACAATTGAATAATAAACAGTTTAATACTTATATTACATTCTTTATCTAAATAAATCTAAGTCTACAAAACTATTCGTCCGTCCTTACAATTATTAATAACTACCATCTTATTCACTACATAATTTCTTTTTATAACATGGTTTTATTATATTTCTGGTCGAACATTCCATGAAACAATAGGTTATGGTTATTTATCACCTTTATTTTGAGCACGGATAGGCCCTATAAATTTAAGGTAATTGTTTTATTTTTCTAACTGGATGTCATGTAAAATGTACTGGCTGAATCAATATTTCAGCCCATTTATACAATAATGTGTTTCTATTAATAATGATTGGATCATAACATTGTCTGGAGCTGGTTTTATTGTTTAACCGTTACGGCGACATTAGTCAATTTCTAACTTTCTGAATGCTCCAACAGTTCCATAAATATCGATATCAAATTGTGGTTCCGGGGCAGTTTGACAGATTTCATTGAAATTTCTAAGATATTCTCGGAGGTCATCGACTCTCTGCCGCCATTTCTTTGTGAGAACTTCAAATGATTCCTCTTCACCGCCCCACTCCGCAGGTATTATGCTTGCCGGGAAATGTTCTAGCAATTCATCCACTTTGGAGTGCAAGTAATACTGAAATGAATAATTAAAATCTATTAGTCTTGCCAAAAAGCTTCAAGATTTAGATTAACTGATTACTGAGGTACCTAGGTAATCAGATCTAAATCTTGACTCCTTTAGTACGAAAAATGAGTAATATGAAATACCTAACTGCTTTCCTACTTTTTTAAAAGGTGAATTGATCAATCTTACAATATTTTGTCCGATGGGCTTGAAATGATGAGAAATGCGTTGAACTATCAAAATGTGAAAAATTGAAATACCTAGTATTAATTTTTTTTAATGTGATGAATATGTAATATAGCTTTAGTTATTTTGGTAACAAATATTAAACGTTACTCCTAATCGCATTGATTTCCGGTCTGCAAAATGATTACGAGTAAGTATTAAATATTTATTTTAATACGTAGGTATATCTACTAAATGTTTAAATTGTTAAGCGGTTTGACCTTTACACATATTAGGTAGTTTCTACAAATTCTAACCAAGTTATAGTTTTTCAGTAGTGAGTATTTCTGAACTTTTATATTATTTAACACAAAAATTATCAATCCACCGTGAATTTAACGTTAACGTTCAAATACCTAACCATTTTGAAATATGACGTAATTTGCATACCCGTTTCCTGACTTTTTCGTTGACGCACGATCTCATGAGGTTAAGTGAGGAGGCGACGAGGCCCGCGGCTCCGACCACGTGGATACGTTTCATGCGTTGGGGGTACGCTGCTTGCGCGAGGTAAATGCTGCGTCGAACGGAGTTGGCGGCGGCTGCTACGTATGCGGCCATAGACGCGCGCACGTGGGTCGCCTGTAGTTGATGATTACATTTGTATGTGCAACTGTCGTTACAATTTAGGAGTTGGCGTTGCATTCGTGAACTAAGTCATACCTCATGGTGATTGATGGCTTTGACAAGTAGTGAGGTGTGCTATACAGAAACTAAGCACTTCGTTTTTTAACATTATATTATTATAGGTATGTAATTTAATTTTGGCAATGGTCAAAGTACCTTTAATTGTGAATATGGCAATAATAATATCAATGTTCGATAATGGCAATTTATTTACAGTCGATATTATGGATAGGTAGCATTTACCAATACATTTAACAAATAGATGTAATATGGTAAGTGGTAACCTAGTAGGAAATCCAAATATATATACTAATTAAATTATATAGGTAGCTGAAGAGTTTGTTTGAACACGCTAAACCCAGGAACTACTGGATCGATTTTAAATTTTTTTTCACCGTTGAATATGTACATGATCCCTGATTCCCTGAGTGCTATAGCCGGGTTAATTAATTATAGGACAGTATTACCTCCCAAACGAAGACGTCGCCCAATATAAGTGTTTCGTCTCGTAAGCGTGCATCGCTGATTGTCAATATAGCCTTCACTGCTGCATTTATATCAACACAATTTTCTGGATAGTTGGGTCTCACTCTGAAGATTGTGACACGAAGACCTTCGTCTGTTAACTTTGGAAGAGGTACTATATCCCTGAAAGATGCAAAATGCAAATTAATATTTATTCTATTAGAAGGATAATTTAGACATCTTTGTCTAAATTATCCTTCTAATAAAAAAGCTATTGATGGTGTGCTTGTGATATTTGGTGAAGACAAAAGGTCAAGGCTAAACTTTGATGTTATTTACTTTATCAGACCTCTATGAATCAAAGTATTTTAATGTACCTAAACGAATAATAAACTTAAATTTAGGCAGGCACAAAATAATTCCGTCGTAGCTGTTTTCACGTGATGCAAATTGCAAGTACAATCACACAGACTGACATACGGTAGGTATAAAAAATGAGATTTTTGTTGCTTTATTTTTTTTTCATTTTCTGTAATGTCATGGACCTATTAAAATTTATCATTTGTACGTCCTTGCTTGTAAGCATTTTCGACTTCGTCCGCACAGGTCCGCACATATTGAATTAAAATAAACAGAAATGTTTTAGGTATGTGGTCGATAAAATTGACATGATACCGTACCTAATCGGCGAACAGAGATTCATTCTTATAATATTTTGTTTTATTGCGATCATATTATTGAACCCCAATGTTTTTTTTATTGATAAAGATTCGATTCATTTTTTTTAAATGCAGAGGTAAGTAAGTATATATATTATGAATACAAAATATAATTCTTTAAATACTTCCGTGGTCGTGATCATAATATTTTATTATATATATTGGAATATAGATTCATTTTGCCGATTTACATAATATACAAGATTGCACTCAAACAAGAATCATAATGTACAACTTCTCAAAGGTCAGATAATTTGATTGCAACCAGAAATAATTGTTTTTATTATTTTTTTAATGGGCGAATCGAAAATATTATTTAATTTATTGTAAACAATATACATTTAATTTAATATTTAGTTTTATATAGCATTTAAATGCTTGATAGTTAATAATAGGTATATTTTTATACAAAAACTGGCAGATCTGGATAATCTGGACAAAATGTGAATGGTACCAATTGGAAGGCACTAGCTTTCAAATAAAAACTTTTATTTTTGTATTAACGATAAAAGAACGAAAATGTTGCATATTATTACTTACAGAAATTTGAAAACATTATTTAGCGGTGATTCGTTGAGGGACCGATGAATGAAGAGGTCTCGATACCGCGAGTGTGCGTAGCAATACGCCTCCAACTTGTTTCGGGCTCTCTCGAAGTCCATTCGACATCCTCGAAGGAATACTTCCAATAAGGCGTTATCTGTGAATAAGAATACAATATTTTAGTAGCTTAATTACGTTACATAATATATAGTTTTCCTACCAACGTTTTGTATAGCAGAATAGCGGGCAGGGCCGCAGGGTGATGGTAGGGTGTTCCTTAAGTGATATAAGTTAGGGGCATTTTTATTCCCATAAAATTTATATAGCGAAATATGCGACAGTATTATTTCATCCGCCAGGGTCATCAGATCAGGTTTTGTAAAGGTCATCGAACTTTGTTATTCTTGGACAAGCTGGTTTCCAGACTCTTTTCTTGATTTTATCGATTAGAGCTTTTTTCTGCATTTTCACCAATATGCAGATAAAAGCTCTTACGAAAACTTTGATTAAATAATTATATTTTTTTTATCAGAGTCAGTGTTTTCTTTGTTTATTACATGAGTAGCGTAAATAGACACTTAATCAATGAATATATTACGTGCATTTAGCTATAAGTAGCCTATATTCCGCATTTCATTCTACTTAACTTGTATATAAACTGCTCATCTTTGTAATTATAATATTAAACGCGTCCTCTGTTGCGTGTTTTGAATACGAAGTTCATATCTATTCTAGAGTCTAGGAGAGAATCAGAGAAATATTGCGATGTTGGAAAGTCTCTTCCATGGGAAATTTAAAGATAAGTATTACAAGCTGAACCGTGTGTGAGAGTCCTCATGTCTCTTTGGGGTTTGCATGTTCGACTACAGATGGGTACATGACAATGCCTTGAGCCTTCAACACAAGGAGCACTTAATAGAATTGCATACTATACGTTAACGTAGGACAGTAGTTAAATGCAGTACAATTCACTGCCAAGTGCTTGTATGTCAGAGATAAAATACGCAACTCTGA
>CAJQZM010036092.1:0-10754 GCA_907164665.1 Colias nastes
GATATGTCCCCTGGTGGTTCAATTGACCCATATTTTTTTCCTATGCCAGCTTGTAGTCTATATGGAATAATTTTAGTTTGCGTTCGGAAATTCATTTGCTAAGACTAAACTGATGTTCATAAAATTTTCGAATGAAGTGGGATATAATTTAATTAATTTTAATTATTCGCTACAATAAATTTGATAAATATGCTAAATGAAATTTGTTTCATAAATTAAGCAATTAATAAACCGTTAATAAGAAGCAGATGATACAATTTTATTGCGGGAATTTTATTAAATCATGTGAAGCGCAAATAATTCACATTGTGGTCAGCGTACGGTGTGCCGTGTGGAATGGTTGAATTTATAGGAATGGGTTTTTTGATATTATATTAGGTTTTGTACAAAATTTTGTCCATATAAGTTTTAGTTATTTATTGTAAGCTAATATGAATAGATAATGAGTTTTATTACCTACAGCTATGTTAGCCTGCATTTCACCAAATGCTCTACATTCTATAAAGTTTCCTTTACTACTATCATAAAACACTACCCTAACATTTTTCAACCTTATTCCGAAATCCCTGGATTCCATTTTTCAACCTTATTCCCAAATGGTAGTCTGGAAGAGATCGCTGCCTAACGATAAGGCCGCCATTTGTACATACTTGCATCTATTTGTCTTTTTCTGTGTTTATTGTAAATCTTGTGTGTGCAATAAATAATTATCTATCTATCTATCTATCTATCCCTTAACAATATTATAAGATGGATAAACTCAACGTTCATTCCCTTCCACAAACATTAAAAACAAGGAAAATAAAAGTGACGATGAAATTCGTTAAAAAGATAGATTCAATCGATGTCGGATAATGGATAGCCGCTAAAAATATAACATTAGCTGACGTGATAAATGATCGAGGCTCTTTTGGTTACGAAAACGTCGTTGGGAAGATTATAATAATGTTTTTCATGCGAAAACTTTAAATCCGGGACAAACGTGACGGTGTGATATATTGATTTATTATATAGGCAAGACAAAAGGTTTTGTTTGTAGAAATGTCAAACAGAAGATAATGGAAATGTATGTCTTGTAGATCTTATTAGTTATTTGGTTAGTAGGGAAATGTGTAAAAATAATAATCGTATACAGGGTGACCCAGGAAAACCGAAAAATGGTCAAGCGATGGCGTGTAGCCCACCGCTATAGCACCTCTTCCGATATATCTATCTGATATAGAGCATCTCTTGAGATATCCAAATCACTTCTATGTATGACATGCGTTTTTTTCTAGGTTAGAATTTTTGATCCTTTTTGTGATAATTCTCTTATTTAAGAGTTGCAAGACAATTCTTAGCACATTGAAGTGAATATAATTTAAATACATGAATGTAATTAGGATTAAAAATTAAACATAAAAATAATTTAAAAAATGCATTAGAAACGTATACACGTACGTACAACGTATATATAAAGGTAACGAAAAATAAAAAGTTAGTTATACTCCGAATAAACTAAATTGTGCTGTTTGTCTGGTACAATAATATAAATGTTCATATTGGAAATGAGAATTAATTTAACCATTTAATAGTTTTGAGTCGGATGTTATTCCTACCTTCAGTTCCAGATCAATAAACTTACCGTGATTAAGTTTACTTAGGGTAATTGTGATTGGTAGAATTAAGTGCCTCCTTGTACAGTGGTTACAGGTTGATATAACGAGAGGTCTGAAGTTCAATGTCTATGGAAAAACTTATGATATGAAGTCGATCATTTCAACAGATTTTCTTCCTAATCTCACAATGTCGGAAGAAGAAAATTCATACGGAAGTTTTTTTACATTTCCACGTTACCTTAAAAATCAACATGGAAGTTTTTTAAATCGTTGTAACATTCTTTATTACGTAATTTTATGACCTATAGCGCTTCAAAAATAAATCTTTAACTCAAAAATGTATGAGTTCGAGTTTGAGTATGAGTTTGAGTTTACATAATAATGACTCCGATAATACTGTCATTGTTTATTCAACAAGATAAAATTCGTACCGAAATTTCGCAGATTCAAAGAATAAATTACACGTTGTTAGCCATTTAGTGGTCGCCGTAACGGACCGGCGGCCATTTTGTGCCATAACTCACAGAGGTTAATTACTCGAAACTTAATTTGTTAATTTATTGCTTGCTCGTCTCAAAAATTATATATTCATACAATTAAATGCGAGGCCCAGTGTAAAGTTTTTAAAAGTTTTCAAAACTCCGTGAGTTTTTAATTTCAATAGCTTTGACTGTAGCTTGAGTCACGTTCGGAGTTTTTGTGACAATTATTTTGTTCTTAATCGGTTTTATTTAAACGGCTAGCTTTTAACAAGCCATTATTAAACTTGTCTCAACGAAAATATTACAAATTAACCTCTTATACAGATCAATCGATCAAATTAGTTTAATTTTAATGGAATAATTATTGTAAAACATTAACTGTTTTTACCTGTTTGCTTTCATTGAAGAAAAACTATTCATTATACTCATTGATTTCAAAGACTTACGAATAAATACATTAAATAATTTAATACATTATCCATTTCCCAACCCTTAGAAATATAACGGTAATTTTCCACAAAAATTCATCCAACAAATTAATGGGTTCATATTTTCATAACCTCGTAGCGTTATGCGTGACTACCGAATTTGTCGATATATGTGAATTGGAGTTTCCTTTTCTTTTTCAATAACTCTAGTTCTTCGTTAAATATTTTCATTTGTATTTATAAAACTTAAAATTTTATTAACAACTTGCTTTTCACACCGTGTTTAGCTCTAGCGATATATTTTTATTCCCCCCCATTTCCGCGGTGCACGTTAATTTAGCCCGTCAAAAATTTTCAAACAGACTAATTCGCGAATATCTTGGAGGTGCAAAATGTGGCTTGTACCCACGTCGCCCCGTCTCACCCGTTTTATGAGCCTCGTAAAACCGAAGCGCGACGTCGGAATCCTATTTTTGAACTTTATATAACCCCTGACGGAGCTACATTGCCTTGAATCGAGCTTGTATCCTTTTGTTTAGCCGATTTGTGTGTTTTCTTTTAAGTTCACTTTGATAATGGTGCCAGCAAACGGAATAGACCAGTTTCCGGAGGAATGGTTGTTTTGTTAATAAATTACGCGTGTTTTTAGAACAATGCATAGTGGGTTGGGTGTTAAGAATGTTTGTCTGTTGAATATGAAAATATTGATTGTAATAAAAGCGAACTGTGAGCTTAAAATAGAACTGCAGATAAGGAAAAGTGATCTTCTTTTTCGATTTTATCAGCGTCAGACTAATTTCGTTCGCAATTCAGGGCATAGGCGTTCTAGGTGTATGTACGGACCTAATAATATAATGTAAAATGTAAGTTTAGAGTTGTTGAATGACGAATGTAGATTTAAGTTTAAGTAAGATTAATGAAATGAGTTGATATAGATTCAGTCTTTAAAGAAAGCTTGAAATCAACATTCAATTAATATGCTCATGTTGAAATAAAACATTTGATTAAATATAAATATAATATCATTCAATCACAGTATAAATCAAGTATCAAACCTTTTCTTACTCGTTAGCAGTAACAAAATTCCAACAAAACACCACTTCATACAAAGTATACAAAACCGTATTGTGATAAGCAGTCTCAATAACCTACAACTTCACATTATCCATAATCGCAAGAGTAACAAGATTGTTATATTTACATGTGGTGGAATAAAAATATTTCATATTGTCGAGGTTGTTTCCTGTTATAAGTTTGTCATCCGTCCGATACAGCCTCAATCTGAGAGACTTTGATTTGTTGATGTTATGGACAAGATAGTTTTCTTATTATCAGTTATTGTCGATGTTTATTTGTGGTAGTATAGAATTCTTTTTGTGACAGACTGTTTTTGAGCGTTGTAATTTACGCTGTAATAGTTTCATTAATAGATAACTAACATATTATATAATCTATATATATAAAAGAAAGTCTGTATGTTCCAACACTTATAACTCGAGATCTGCTGAACCAATTTTCATGGTTTTGGATTTGTTGGATTTGTCACCGCCCAGAATAGAAGAATAAATCATAAAAACAACAAAAACTAGACGAATAAATATTTTCCGAAAATTTTGATTTTCGTACATGTCAATCATTAGTTGTCAATCCTGTCAAATACGGAAAATAATGTTTGACATTCATGCGTTCAAAAAAGTATTTTGTGTAAAATAATCTAAAAGCGTGATTAATCTATTGTGTGATTTTTTTTAAATCAATTACAAAAGTTGAAAGCTGTTTTAAATGCATTGTGTTATGAAAAATTCATTATAATAGTTATAAATAATTTTTAAAGTAATTGTGTCCGAGTTTGAAATGAGTTTTTATAGTTGGAAAACGTTATATGGAATGGCCGTTGCTTTTTTTAGGAAAAATAAACTAAATCTGACAAGTAATTCAAAAATTGTTTTCGAGATTTTGTATGGATTTGAACCAAATAATATTATTTTGTTGAGAACCAAACGACCAGATTACAACAAATTGTGATATTAGTTTATGCTTTTTGTTTTGTGTGGTTTTGTACGAGTACATATTCAGTATTACTATTAATAACAATGCCACGTCCAAGAAGATCTGACCTTTCCCATCGAAGCCGTAATGCAATTAGACAACGGAACATCGCGAGTCAAATATCTGATCAAGAACGCGAAATTGCACGAGAAGTGCACCGCGTTAGTATAGAGCAAAGAAGGGCCATAATTCGAGCTTCTCTAACACAAGCGCAAAGAGAGGCAGCCCGTGAAACGGCTAGGTTAGAAATGAGAAATCGTCGAGCTTATCGTACAGATCAACAGAGGGTTAATATTCAAAATGATTTGAATCGAGCAGCGTTTCTATATGATTGCACTATCGACTATAGTCGTTTAGTATGCATTGGTGCAATGGACGTTGTTTGCCAGCATTGTGGCGCATTGAAGTTTTCTGGAGAAACACCTGGTTTGTGTTGTCTTAGTGGTAAAGTGAAATTGCCATTATTGGTTCCCCCACCAGAGCCACTGCGTTCCTTGCTTTGTGGTGAAACACCGGAATCAAAACATTTTTTAGCGAATACTCAAAAATACAATGTCTGTTTTCAAATGACTTCATTTGGGGCGGAAATTATCGAAGAGCACGGATATAATCCGACATTTAAGGTAATTCATGTTAAACATTTTTTTTTCAAAGAAAGTAAAATATTTTTGGAATGTAGTTTGTAATATTCAAGGCCAGATGTACCATCGTATTTGTCTCTAAACTTGCCGTCGACTTTACAGATTCAAGGCCAGATTTACCATCGTATTGGATCATTGCAACCTATGGAAGATGCACAGCATAAATTCTTACAAATATATTTCATGGGTTATATGGAAGAACAACTTGACCGGCGTCAAGGGATCAACACAGCCACGAAAAGAGCGATTCTCCAAGACCTGCAGCAACTACTTCATGAACATCATGCATTGGTCAGGCTGTTCAAGACTGCGTTAGAGCGCATGCCAAGTGATGACTATAAAGTTGTGATCAGAGCAGATAAACGACCAGCTGGAACACACGCACGAACATTTAATGCTCCAACAATCGATGAAGTGGCAATCCTGATTGTTGGTGAAAACATGGAAACACGTGATATTGTACTTACACGACGCAATACTGGGCAACTACAAAAAATATACGAAACACACCGTTCATATGACGCGTTGCAATACCCGCTGATGTTTTGGCAAGGAGACGATGGATATCACTTCAATATCAAAATGATTAATCCATTGAATGGTAAGGATCAATATCATAGTATTTTTTTTATCTACATTATCTTATTTTTGCTTTTGGTCCCCAAAAAAAGTTGTCACTTATAATTTAGTAGAGAGTAGCTGTAAGTTGTTAACCCTTTTAGTTGTTGGTTTAAAAAGAATTGAAAAAAAAAAAGCTTTTCTTACATTTTATCTTCTAAAATATTTATTTTACTGTATTTGTTTCAGGTGAGGAAACTAACAAGAAAGTTAGTTCGATCAATTATTACGCATATCGTTTGATGATTCGTATAAATTCTGACAATTATTTGTTGCGATTTCGTCGACTGTTTCAACAATATTGCGTTGACATGTACGTTAAAATCGAAACGGAGCGCCTGAATTTCATTCGATTGAACCAAGCTAAATTGCGTTCGGAAGAGTATATCCATTTACGAGATGCAATTAGCACTGAAGGAGATGCAGAAAATGTTGGCCGATTGACTATTTTACCAGCGACATACACAGGTAGCCCACGTCATATGCATGAATATGCGCAAGATGCAATGACTTATGTTCGTTATTATGGTCGGCCAGATCTATTCATTACATTTACATGTAATCCGAAATGGATGGAAATTGTTCAACTGCTTCTTCCCGGACAAACATCAAGTGATCGGCACGACATCACCGCACGTGTTTTCAAGCAAAAAATCCGGTCACTGATGAATTACATTGTTAAACAACACGTCTTCGGGATTACTCGGTGCTGGATGTATTCAATCGAATGGCAAAAACGAGGCTTGCCGCATGCACACATACTAATTTGGTTAGTCGAAAGAATTCGGCCAGATCAAATCGATCACATCATATGTGCGGAGATTCCTGATCCTGAAACCGATCCAGACCTACATGATGTTGTTATTACGAATATGATACACGGA
Source organism: Colias nastes (assembly GCA_907164665.1). NCBI lineage: Eukaryota > Metazoa > Arthropoda > Insecta > Lepidoptera > Pieridae > Colias > Colias nastes. The sequence goes on from CAJQZM010036092.1 coordinate 6,701, forward strand.
CCGTGTGGCACAATCAACCGCCAATCTCCGTGTTTGGTTGATGGCAAGTGTTCCAAAAGGTATCCACGAAAATTTACAGCAGAAACAAACACAAGCAACGATGGTTATCCACTGTATCGGCGTCGATCGCCCGATGATAATGGTAGAACTATCACAACTAAAGTGAAAGGAAACGATTTCGTGGTCGACAAAAGTTAAAGATTGTCGTTTACCACAAGGTGTTTTGATGAAAATAGTTAATCCGAGTGCAACCCAGGCTGCACAACATAGTTTAATGAAAGTTTAATACAAGTGTTTGAAGGAATTAAATATTGTTTTTTTTTTTATATCTTTCTACAAAGTTTAATACAAGTGTTTGAAGGAATTAAATATTGTTTTTTTTATATCTTTCTACAAAGTTTAATACAAGTGTTTGAAAGAAAATAAATAAAAATAAAATAAAAAGAGTTTATTTTCTCACATTGGTTACATTAAATAAGTACACATTTCCATTACATATAAATAAGTGTGAGACTGGTGCCTAAACTAGGTAATAAAAATTACCTGTATTTTAGGTCACCAGGCCCCCACTCCTCACTTCGTTGGATCACATTTTATTTTTACTTGTTGAGAGAAAAGAAAACACTAGAAATAAGAAAAACTACAAAGAATATATAAACCACTATTATACCAAAGCTCAGTTGTAACCACCAGTCCAGAAAGCAAGGGTTTTGTATATTTTAAAAATGATATAATAATTATCATTGTGTTTATTTAGGCAAAATTATTTTCCCATTACACTTGCACTTAGCCCTACGACCAACGACGGGTCTTGGGATCGAATGACTGGATATATAAAGCCAGTCATTCACTAAGTCTAATAGAAATAAATAAAAAATACTTAATTTTAATGTATTTTACTTTCATTACTTAAGTATTACGTCCTAACAGTTAGCAATACCTCAGTATCCTCGTAATTCAAAGTAAGAAGCCATTCTTTCAAAACTAATTTTAGTTTATTTTTTGTGAGTGGATAAATGGATATTATTTGGGAAATTTTGTTGTACAGCCTTGGACCCATTACATAAGAGTGCCTACCCGCGATACAGGTTCTGCAATAAATATTGTTTTTTTTTTATATTTTTCTATATGTACTATTCACCATAATATAATTCTATTAGGTACATATCAACCATTTATCTCTATTAATATTTATTTTGTATCATTATATTACGTTCATCAAAGCCTGAATTAGTTCAGCTATAAGGTACCTAACACTACATTCATTGACTGGGCGGTACGAAGTTCGCCGGGCCAGCTAGTAGTATATAATTATGGTTTTTATATACTAATAGACAGTTCATTCCTATCATGTGGTTTTGTTAGTAAAGAATCTTAACGTCTTTATAATAATCTTAAAATATTTATTATATTGATGGTTTACGAAATTCATTAAGAAGAAAAAAAAGAGCGTGTATGCCGAGCACACGTGTCAGAAATGAAACTTTGGCAACATTCAAAGATACCAAATCGTCGCCTTACTCCATGTCGCTACCTAGAAATTTTACTCTCAACGCGCCCAAAGAAGTTTCACTTTAAAAATGCCGTGATGAACCTATATGTATCTATGTATCTGTGTAATTAATAGCTCGTTGAAATGTGATATCCATGAACACGCACTTGCTCAGGTTGTGAATTACAACCTAGTTTTTTTGACGGTCAATGACCTACGACACGCATATATTTTATATTATGTGTGATTAGTTTTACTCATGAAATAATAAGGCTATAAAGAAAGGTATGTAAGTTAGAGATAGAGATGATGCTCAACTGATAAGTAGGTTTTTTTTTTTTTTTTTTTTTTTTATTTATTTATCAATAAAAATACATTTAACATAATTGAACATGCCAAAAACCACAAAGATTTGTCCGGCATGAAAAAGGTGTACATTATCTAGTTAATGAAAAGATTTTAGATTAAGTATTATAAAATCGAAATATGGCTTTTTCATAGAGTCGCCATATAACTCCAAAAATACAATTTAATTATGTTAAAATGTATCGCAAAAACATAAAGTCATCGTAGGTAACTATTTACAATAACTTTTTCTTCAGTTGACTATAATATTATACCTTTAAACAACATAACTGTTATAGTACAAGGGTTGTATATTTTTATATCATTAATGTAAATATGTTATGAGTGGGTGATAGTCTATCATCTACGCAAGGCCGCCTCCGATCCAATAATTTGCACTTACGCGGTATGGCTTCGTCTGCCTCACATAAGACAACGCAGACTTCACTAATTTTTAGTGATGGTAACCTTTTATATAGGGTTTATTTTGTATTTGCCTGTGGGTGCGGAAATAGGCTTTGGTAAGAATGTAATACATTTTAGTGAATTTATTTAGATAATTGTAGTTCTATTAAAACATTGTAGAGGTCTTCAAGCGTAGAGTGAACAGGTACCTTTTAGAAGCGTGTTTCATCTTAGACCACATCTCAGCTTCACATCAGGCGAGATTGTGGTCAAGCGCTTCCCTATTCCCAATAAAAAAAAAAACTCGTTGGTGTGTTGTATATATTTTTTTCTTTTAGTGGAGATACACACTTATCTTTTTATTAAAATAAAGAAACTGTTTTTTTCACAACATAACCCTACTACTGCACTGAATTGATTTGTTACATCTATACTAATATTATAAAGAGGAAAAGTTTGTATGTATGTATGTATGTATGTATGGTTTTCACGCATAAACTACTGGACCGATTTTGATGAAATTTGGCACAGATAATCTTTAGACCCTGAGAAAGAACATAGGCTACCTTTTATTGCGAAATATGTACCACGGGCGAAGCCGGGGCGGACCGCTAGTTGGTAATTAATAAAAAACAAACTTTTTATGGCGTCAAATTGATCCGCGTTTCTTAGTTCTACGTTCTACGTCGTTCAAGTACTTGTTTATCTGTGAACGGTTCTATGATTTTAGGATTTTCTCTACCTCTCTCAGAAATAGTACCTAAATATGAAATCTCAAGTAATACTTTTAAATATTTATAAGCTTTGCCTTATGTCATTTATAAAGAGAAGGTAAGTATATAATTATAATTGGGATCAAATAAATTTGATTGAAATTTTGACTTAAAAATGAGACTCAATTTAATTTGTCGTTTCGAACACTTCACATCGAGTGTGGTCACTGAGTGAGAGTGATTGGGTCATGATGACTGTGGAATTTAATAAAGAATATAGGTACCTAACCAATTTTATAAATAAGACATAATAAAATACAGACTTTAACAAATAAACATACATCAGGACGTTTTCGCTAATCGTTCACGTGAGAAAATTGATAATCTTCAAACAGCTTGTATTTATTAAATAAATAATAGCACGACAAAGTTTATTAATTTATTATATTTGCACAAAGATAGCGTATATTTTTGATAACATTAAAAGCGTTTGCTCAAAGTGAATAGTTCTTAATAATTTATGATTATCAAAGGCATACACGGCTGGAAACCTACAATTATACAACGAAATTGGATGTGGAGCGCTGACCTCGCTTATTTAATATTTAAGCCGTTAATTTATAATTTAATACCATTTAAATTATTAATTTTAAACTCAAACGGATGAATACGCGTTATTTTGATTGGAATTGATAAATTAATTTGTTATAGTAATCCAAATATTGTAATTTGGGGATATGAATGTTTGATACAATAGACTTTGTGTATGTAGTTTTTTATATTATCTAAGTAGGTCAGGTTTGATCTTCGTAATGAATAACAATATTATGTAAAAGTAGTATCATGTACAAACGTAACTAATTATTGATTTTATCTTTAGTGGTGAATAAATAGTAGACACTTTATGATGAACTAGCTTACCGCCCGCGGCTTCGCCCGCTTTGTCTAAAACCTAATAAATTATATACTAAAACCTTCCTCTTGAATCACTCGTTCTATTAAAAAAAAAACGCATCAAAATCCGTTGCGTAGTTTTAAAGATTTAAGCATACATAGGGACATAGGGACAGAGAAAGCGACTTTGTTTTATACTATGTAG
>CAJQZM010036092.1:12036-25258 GCA_907164665.1 Colias nastes
TGAAGTATTTGCTGGTTTAATTGAAGCTGAAGAATCCTGCGACAATACAATATACTTTTCTTTTATTAGTTACTCTTGCAAACCGTTTGCAAATTCTTTTAAAATGGCTATTCAAAACTGATCGTAGCGACTTGCTTGAAAAATAAAATGTCTGTATTGAGGTTGAATTTGTCGAAGCGAACTGCGAGCTATTGCTGAGTAAAACTATTTCTTATAATATCAACGAGAACTTTAAAGAAATCTCTTTTGAAATGCGTCTGTGGATTTAGGTACTGGGTGTTTATTTTAATTTGTTTTAATTATAATATGTTTGGTGAAAATTTGTTTAAAATTATGGTTAGAGTTAGGTAGAAATAGTTTTATAAGAATTGTTGGTGATTTTGACTGGTTTTTGATATTAGTTATTTATCAAAGTTTATACAGGGTGTCCCATGATGGTATACTAAGCTCAAAGGAGGGTACACGCTGAGTACGTAAAAAATACTTATAAAATTCCAGACGCATTTTTTTTTCAAATAGATGAATTCTTAAAACTCTATGTGTACACCCATAAGAAGCAACCCGCCCAACTTTGCCACCAGCACGTGAGTTATCGTTTAAGATTATGTTTTCATAGACAAAATGCTCACATTAGAGAAGCGGTATATGCCGGCTGCGCGAAGCTAGTGAAGAAAACATGGATTTTCAGGAAAAATTTAGCAAAAAATTTTTGACGTAATTTTGTTGTTTAAGTATTTTTTACGTGATCAGGGTATGCAAAACTATAAGTCTCTTCGCGCTTAGTATACCAATAGTGGAACACCCTGTATAAATAAATAGATCAACTTACGAAACAATTTTGAGCAAATTTAAAGAGATTTTTCATTTTAAAGGTAGATTTATAATAATTTATGGAAAGGGTTGTAAAATGTAAAATGTTAGTAGGTATATTATACTCTACACAATAAAAGTATCAAAATATGTAGTTCAAAAGAAAACTCGCCAAGAATAAACTCTTTCGATGTACTAAATAAGTGGACTACAGCTAAGCATCCCGTATTAACTGTTATCACAAAGATAAATGTAGTTTAAGATATAGACAACATTAAACGTATATTAACTGGCTCGTAAGGTTTTATGTGCTCATTGTAATAGCGATTTTGTTTCACAATTTAATTTGAGAATATGCTTGAAATTATAAATGTATTACGTGGTCGTTGTATAAGATATGAGTTTTATGGATATGAACTCTATATGAATTAAATATTAATTTTTAACCATATCTTTTGAAATGAAACTTCTTTAGGCGCGTTGTCAGTAAAATTTCAAGGTATCTTTGAATCTTGCAAAAGAAGTTTCATTTCTGACACGTTTGCTCAGTATACACGTTTTTATATAAGAGTATATTAATTGTTTCCTAATCAATAGAATAAATATACAGTGTTTGAAACTCATCATACGCTCAAGTGTACCACGTTACATATTTGTGTGACACAAATACATATGTATAGCGTAGTTTGATTAACGCTCGGTATTTTAGGCATCAAAGGCCCTCCCAGGCTTTCATTAGAGACGATTAATTAATTTCGCTCCTGACATCCCTGTAACAAGTAGGTTGAAATCTGAAATCAAATCGTTCGCTGGCGAATGGGCTCTGCTGTTCTCATCACCTTTTGTGAGATAATTGTTCCAGCGATGTGACGCTTTTTTGTTGGTTTTTGTGTGCTAATTTCTCTTTAAAATAGGGCTGCGCTTTATTTTTTGTTATAAGGTCGTAGCGAGTAGGTGTGATGGTGGTTGGGTTCATTATTTTAGCTAGTTCAGGGTTTTAAAAATTGTATTTACCTCATAATTGTAAGTGTTGATTATTATTCCATTTAATACAGTAACAGCTGTATAGTATATACTAGGTATTTTAAAGGGAAAGTTCATTAGAAACACTATGAATAAATAAAAAATACCTACTTTTATTTGTACTAGTCGAAGTGCTGTGTTTATGAATGTTTTGGATAGGTAATAGGTAAGTACAATTATTGAGTAATTTTACGTTAACATTTCCTTACAAAATAATGTAAACGATGTACATTAAATATAGCAGGTATAGCAAACAAAAATAGGTAGCATAAATAATTAATTATCTGCGAAAGCGTTACGAGGTAAAAATGGCGGAATGGAAACAAAATGTCGGATTTGTCGGGACGCAGCAACAGTTTTCGCGGGCTTTTTATTTATTTGTTCAGGCTTAGATCATCGTTTCCACTGTTTGTTTAAATTAATCTGGTGATTTTTTAACATTATATGGCAAAACACGGGGTTTCGTGTTTATTTTACTTGCGAGGTTTTACTCGTTTTTTTATAAATCTGCTTTAAATTGCTAACTGAATGTTGTATAAGAGATACTGAATGTTGTATCAGATTTTTTTTTAAATTAAGGAAATTTATAACCATTAAGTAATAAATATCACACATGAAAATATGAACAGAGTAATGCATGTCATCTTAAAGCCCTAAAATCCTATACATATCAAAACGATTCAGAATCGATACAGTATATACTATCTATCACACTCCCATAATTTCCCAGCAAAGCTCCATCGGTCACAATATGGCGAAATCGCGGCAAAACTGAAAAATCGGAATGGTGGAAAAAGGCAGGTGACATTTAACAGTACGTTACGAACTCAGATCGCGCTGGCCCAATTTCTAGAAACTGTCCATGAATACCAATGCATTTTGTGAGAGCTTTCAAATTTATTTCTTGAACTGTTCAAATATCGCTCCGGTTTACGTTACCTATGCTTGGTATTCCTTTGTGTTATGTCCTCGCAGAATTCTATTGTAAATGAAACAATATATTGGACACAGTCCGATGGCATTCTCATTATCAAAAGTGCATGATTAAATACCGACTAAGTTTCACGATATTTGCTAGTACGATACATTCTAGTTCTAGATATGTATTTCTGTTTTAATTATTACCTAATAATCATAAACATTAGTTATTTTTAACCATTAATTAAATAGCTAGTAAGTTCTGAAATTAGAATTCTATTTTGGCTTGTTTATAATGAAATTCAAATAAAGTTATTGTTATGGCTGAAATAATTGCAAACAAATCGATTTGATCCCGATATAACGTACTTTAAATTAAGCAATATAAATAACTGCGAATATTTCAACAATAAACAACATTTGTTCCGTTTAAAGCCATTCAAACTCGTCTATAAACAGAATAACAGAAGCAAAGTTATCCGCTGTGATCTCGAAATAAGCAGCTTACGATTTTGATCCTAACTGTTGCGCATATTTATTTGAGAAAGTGACGGGAACAGGATCTCAAAGTTGATATAATATTACAAAGGCATCGATATTCTAAATTGGGAATACGTTACAATGATATCAATTCGAGTAGGCGGGGAATAAACGTTTTATGTAAAGGTATATTTAGAATAGATTAATATAATAATATATGAAATGTTCGTATAATATGGAGACACGTTTGGGCCTGTGAATTCTTTAATGGCTGAAATCTGTCCTTGGCCTTATTAATACGGCAAACGAGTAGACACGTCATGATAAACGACATGTGAAGGATACGCAAAAATAAATATTTTGCGTAGGTACCTGAAATATTAGGATGGAAAATTTAATGGTTTGGATGTATGATAATTAAATAGCTATATAATTATATATCTAAAAGAAGAAGAATGTTTGATTTTGCGTTTTCGTAATAAGTAAAGAAAGTTTTGCTTTATTGCTTTATTGATATTACCTAACTATTTTTTTAATATGTGTGTTTTTTAATAAAAAAAGTAATATCGAACAAAAAGTTCTGAAATTCGTTACAACATAAAGTTTTAACAATCGTTATATTCGCATAATCATGCATATAAAACTTTTATTTGTATTTTTTGTATATTTGCTATTTCTAGTAGATAAAATTAAACAATATATTCTGTGGAGGGATTGAGAGTCGCCGGCTTAACTGAAAAAGTGAACGCGTTTATAAAGATTAAGGAAAAGCGTTTTAATCGTTTATATCTTACCGCTCTTGAGTTTCGCTTTGTTTATCCCTCTTATTTTTAGAGTATTATGTGACAAAATTGTGTTTAAAACTTCTTAGTTTAAGGTCTTTATATTTAACGTAATGTTAAAAATAAAAAAGCTTTTTATAAGGAGTCATTTAATAATTATTAAAGCAAAAAATAATTGAATGCTTGACATGATGTAGGTCCATATTAGCAAAATGTTAACTGGCTTTTAATATTTCGAAGATACCGAAATATTAGTTATAGGTACTATATTAGTATTAAATAATTAAAACTAAATCTGCTGATCAATATCAACTTAATTATGGGTGATTATACAAAAATGGGGTAACTCAATGTCACCAGCCAATTTATACAAAGTCTTATTATATTTTAATCAAATAACAATCTATTTTAAAGCAATAAAGCGTCCTTTATTTGGTCACTCACTTTCACTTCTTTATTTATAATACAAATTGATAAAAAAACAAAATTAATACTTAAATAATCAGTACTTTGGCATGTCACAACTCCGAAAACCAACAATCAAGTGACTATCTTATAAACATTATCATTGATTTGAGAAAACTTACTAATTCAGGACAATCTTTGATATACATAGTATTATATAGTATAACTTTCATAACGAAATGTTTAACATTTTATTTAAAAAATAAAAATAAACTTTGTCATCGTTTTTATTGGTCAGTCCGTTGTGTGTTTTTTAAATTTGAAATTCTCGCTAAATATCACCAAGTCGAGGTCAAATCCCTGTCTAAATATTAATGTTGGTAATGAAGTTACTTGTGCATCCCATATTTTGACGGCCGTCATAACTGTACCAGCGCTAGGGTTGTGTTTGTCCTCTAAATTCGTGCTGCGCCAGTCAACATTTCAGTCCTATGGTGAGTCGTTATTTTATTGTTAATCTGATTTTTATTTTCATTCATACATGGTTAACTATGATTTGTAAAAATATAGTTTGTTGATATTAGAAATAAGGCAAAAAAACATAATTTGTGATTATAATCTCATATTAAGTCCCTTTTTATCAATCCGCTGGCATCAGTCCTATGTCAGATATCGCACCAGTGGACTGACGTGACCCCATAGTACTGATGATTCTATCGTTTTTGAGAACTTTTATCTTGATTGCTATTGGTATAAGCATTTCTATTTGATATTTCAGTTTAAAACATCATGCGCCACGCTAAAAGAAACTGAATTTGACTAGGGAAGAAACATTTAAAAAAGAGTAGCAAAGAAAAGAGCTAGTGAAACAAACTACTAATAATTTTATTTAAAAGATCTTATTTTATTTTTAGTATTGATTTTGATGCTTTCAGGCCATAGCTTGTTATATTTATTAGATAAATACGTATACGTATAATATTGTGAAGTAAAATTACCTCAAAATAACATAAAAGTTAATTAATATAATAACATTATAAAAATGTCAAAAGGCTCTTATGAAAACTCAGATGAGACTTTCATTCAAGCCTTTGGTTTTTAATTTTATGAAAATTAGTACTTTAACATAAATAATATTAGATTTTTAGGGCTCCGAACCTCGAAAGGAAAAAAAAGAACCCTTATAGGATCACTTTGTTGTCCGTTTGTCTGTTAAGACGTTTTTTTGAAGCGCATGGAGGTATCAATTTGAAATTTATATTGAATACTCAAGATTAAGAACCCTTGGGGCTGTAAAAAAATCAAACTTATAACGCAACGCAATTAAAAGATACCTACATCCGTTAATACTGCAAATTTCCGCAAAATTAAATATTCGCAAGGGAATAAAAAAATACACAGGATGCTTGCCGTGTATACAGTCTTAAAATATGGTAAAAAGCAACGTCTTATAACACAGATAAAGGAAAAATTGCTAAAAGTGTAAATTTTAAGTTACAAACATAATAAAAAATAGGTTTGTTAGGAGTCCAACTCGCACTTGGCCGTTTTTTTTGTTTCTATTGTTTGTGAATTACTTGAAATATTAAGTAAAACTAAGTCAAAGTAGTAAGTTAAGTAAGAGAGAAAGAATATTCACGTTGCGTTAAATGTCAGAAGGCTGTTTTGAAAATTGAGACATTGTTTTTTCCCAGTATCACAATATATTATTAATTATCATTTTTAAATGAAACTAAGTGATTTTAATACTTAAAAGACATGTGACATTATTAAAACTGAGAGATTTGTAGTAATTTTCATTGAATTTCTTTATGAATATTACAAAATTGTGTTTTTTATCAGTACTATGTTAGCCTTGTCAGTCCCCTGGAGGCCAAATCCAGAAAATTTAAAATATCTCACAATCTACTTAAAAAAGTGGCTGGCCCGATTTGGAACAATATATTCATTAGATTAGCTATCATATACACCCTAATTTGTAATAATCTGATATAAAAAATATAGTAAACAAAATATCCTTAAAAGTTACCCCATTTTTGTATAATTACCCTTATATCTATACAATAAACGAACACATTCATATTACTCCGTAAATAAAAATCATCCACAACACTAACAAGATGAAACCCTTTTAAGCATTCCGAAAACGTTGACATTTGTTACCCTGGACCCATAGCCTGGACCTTTTTGTCACTACGATCGTTCCTCGCATTAATCAGGCAGAGACACCTGTGAATAATTGTGCCTGTCTCCACTTTCCCTTCCTTTCCCTTGTGGCTCCTGTAGCCCTGAATACGTTTCGGCTGATAAAGTAAACGATCAGTTTTTCTTCGCCTATTTAAATTCTTTGCACGGATGTAGGGCTACGCAAATGTGCGCGGAATTGTTGTTTAAAGACATTTTATGGGTGGTCAGAACTGTATGAAATGTAGAGAGTGCTGGCAGAAAATATTGTGCTATAGGTTTCAATTATTGAATAGCGTTTAGATATGGTTTGGATCATTAGAGGTCCTTATAATTGTCATATTTACTTTAACAAGACCTACAATACAACGCATCATCTCTATACTAAAAATCATTGAATATAGGAATATCGAAGTGTATTTGCAATAATTTTGCAATATTGAGAATTTACCGTATAAGATTTATGTAATTAGAATCCTTTGATCGACTCATTTTAAGATAAAAACGTTTCCGAGATTTGAATTCTTTTTATTTCTATAATATAGTGCAATGAGAAATTTCGAGCTCTATATTTCAAAAAAAATATCCTAAATACTGTTTAATATCTCGCGATTAAAGTATAATTCAGAAATAGCAACCCTATTTGTTATCCCGTGTGCAAATAAACGTATAAAAGTGTAGACTCGTCAGTGTAACCGCGTTTTCATACTATTGTTTTTTGGACGTTGATTGTCTGGCTTTCAGGTGTCGGAAATCGGTATTTTTATAGTGTCATCCCAATGTTGGTACACACCAATTCTTTGTTCGGCGGGATGCTGTTTGTTTAGTGTAAAAACGTGCTACCGTCATAACTTTGTTTAACTTACACAGCTATAGTGTACGTAATTTAGTGGATTTTTTATATAGCATTTCGTTTAGCATTTTAACTAGGTATCAGTTCTTAAGGGATTTGTATTGTAAATAATATGGTGCATTTAAAAAATAGATGATAGTTTTTTCGTACAGTTTTATGCAGTATATTATGTTTACTTTTGCAAATCTAGAATCATGAATCATAATTTAATAATTTATTTGATACTTAATGCGGATTTAAATTTTGCGTTTTATTACTTACCTGTTTCATGTAACATAAGCCAGGAACAGAATAATTGTGATGAATCCAACATGTCAAAGTTGAAAACTTTGATGATATGTAACCACAACATTGCTCAGTTTCAAAGGACTTCAGTTTTAGAGTCCCTTTGGGAATATTAACAGGGTCATGTTCCTTGCAAGCAATCTGATATATTACGTCCTGATTGCTGCAACGATTTAGTATTATTTACAATAACGATTTTGATGTTTTTCTAAAATCTGTTTTCAATAGAGCTACTCAAATGACGATCGATAGAACGGCCGAGTTATTCAATGTTTTTTTTTTAATAAACTAGTAGTTATTGCTGTTTATTTATATTTATATCTACTTTGCGCATTGTCGAAAACTTTGCAGTGTGTGTAAAGCATAAAATAAAAATATTTAATTTAGAAGCCTATTTTATACTAGGTACACTCGTAATCCCAAAAACAAGAATACACAAGCCAAGTTGTTCTTGACAGAAATGTTCTTAATCTATGATTTCTCATTTGCAAAACATTTCAAATATCTCTTCTTTAAATCCAGTATTGCAAAATCCAGTTAACCGGATTGCAGATGAATGAATGTATTGGCGCGGGGTAAACTCAATTATTTAAAATATATAAAAAGTGAAACTAAAAAAGCAATATTTTCACGGCTATCTAGTCGCATGGATGCCAATTCCACTTGTTGCGAATTAACCCTGCTCTCTCTACTCTGTAAATCTTTTATATTTTATCGTTTCAATATACACGCATATTTTCATTTTTAACGATATGTATTTGGCACGGTGTTATGAAAACGTTTGATATTTTAAATTTCGCTCTATATGTAGGTGTGTTCGTTGCAAATATTTTCTATTTTTAATAAATAAAATATGTGTTTCATCAATCCCGTAGCGTTGTATTGGAAATTCGGATTTGTGTATCCAATAACTCTGTGCTCGCATTCTCGTTTCTTTTATATTAATTTTAGGTCATAACTCAAAAGTTATAGTTCGTTCAAAAGAACTGAATGTAATGTTGGAAATTAACATTTATTTTTCATTTTTTATTACAGTGTCAGAGAGAATAATATAACAAATGGAAGTAGCATTACATGCACATGTTTTGATTATGCTTTCTTTTGATTTCGAGATGAAATCAGTATTTCTGTTGAAAAAGAGAATATTAAATATGTTATGGTACCTAGTAGATATTATATAGATACCCTCGATTAACTTTTGGACTTTGGACTTAAGTTCAACAAAAATGTTACGAAAGAAGGTTATAATAGGCTTTTCCTTCACAAAAATGGTATTTTTCCAATGGATCCGGCCCGTTTATGCCGAAACTCAATTATCCAAATATCCTATTATAAAATATCGCTAAGAATATTCCAAGCTAAGTGTGAATCTGAAACTTTTGTATATTAATGTAAATGTTTCCTTTGGTAATCTCATGAATATTTTACGAACATCTCGTTTAAAGTTGCTTTCATTTTTTGACGTGGGAGCGAGAAGTGTCACCTTTTTGTGAGACGCCACGAGTAGACGTGTCTACTGAAACTTGTTTCACTTAGAGGGGAATAATGACGAGTGATTTGTCTCTTTCACTCTCGATTTGTTTGATGTTAGACAGAGCGTGATGAATATAGATTAGGCAGTTACTATGTCATCATTTTGTAGGGTATTTGAATTCATCGCTGATATTAATTTGAATGTAGAATCGGAAAGGGATTTGGATAACCAGCAATATTAATTAAATTATCCAAGTATTGCATCTAATAATCTTTCCTTGTTTTGAGTTGTCTTTTAAAAATGTTTGAAAATAAAGCACTTTTTATATTTCCACGTTGTAGTAGCGGAGTTTCGCAAAACGACAACAGAAAAGGATGGTCGAATATTTGAGAAATTTCAGTGACGAGATAAATTAATATTACACGTGTAAATCCACGTTTGTGAGGAATTTAAATCTCTTACAAAAATCTCAAAGAGATTTATTCACTATTTAATTTCGCTCAACATTTTCTGAACCAATTCCAATTTAATATTAATGTAAACGAAATAAAAGTGTATTTTAATTTCTATAATTTATAAAGTACTTTAGAATTTTGTGTTAATATAGACTATAGAGTATCTTTTGAAGATTAAACACGTTCTAAACATTGTAATATATCGATTTATCCTTTGTAACCTGAATGCTTACAAAGGAGAGATATATAATATTGAAAATGATAGTTTACCTGAATTCTGACATATCACATCGCCCTTTTCACAATGTCTTAAGGTCTATAATCCTATACATAATGATAAGATCATAATATAATATTCGTGAACAGATTATCGTTAGCCATTTGTCAGAAATGGGTATCCGATCGGGCCGTTTCATTACTGTAGGGCCATTAACCTATTTTAATTAATGATGATAAATAGTATGCCACGTGCTTTTTATTAATTCGGCCATCTTGGAAAGTTCGCCATTAACATATGAATGGTTTATCTTCGTTTAATGGGGGTTTAAAATAAATAAATGAGCGTCTACGTTTTGTGTTTTCTCTGTGCTGTCCATTTTTGGCTGGCTTGATTATATTTCGTGTGAAAGCAAAGGCAAATCACTACATAGTATAAAACAAAGTCGCTTTACGCCATCTGTGTATGCTTTGATCTTTAAAACTATGCAACGGATTTTGATGCGGTTTTTTTAGTAGATAGAGTGATTCTCGAGGAAGGTTTTAGTACATAATTTATTAGAAAAGCTTGTTGTTAAAATAAATTATTTATATTATCTTATTTCAATAAGTGTATTTTGTATTAATATCATGCACATTTGTAATAAGAGTTGACTCGAATTCAATATTAACATAGTACATGTAGGTATAAAGCTGTGTTCATAATACCACACGAGGATGGCATAATCTGCATACATTTAACCCCCTATAAAAAAAGTTTATTAAAAGAATAGTTTTATTTGTTGTTCATATTTATATGTGGGATTAAAATCGTTTTCACAATTGCATTTTATATATTGTAATTAAAGCAAAAAATTGAAGACTGTGTACCGTTTTGGTGGGCACATGCACTTTCATTTCATGGTCCTATCTTACCCGCTAATAATAACTGTATAATAGAGGTCATATATAACATAGTTATCACATTCTGCAAAACCAAACAATATATTCTTATAAAATATACTTACTTAAAATAATTATTTCAAACACAGAAAATTCAATATCACCATTTCAAATGCACCCTAATATTATATTTCGAGTATAAGGAAATGCATTCGTCGCGTTTTGCATACGATTTATGCCAAAACTTGCATTGTACCATTAATAAATTAAATTTTAATTTTAAATGAACGAAATAGCAATAACGTCCGGAATATATGAGAGACTTGGCTGTATCATAAATCAATTAGTTATACTGGATGCGATACTAATAAAAGGGACTATATTTCTGGCTTTATTAAATATTGGTATTGATTGGGTTATATAACACTTTTTGGTTTATGTAAATGTTTGTTTATAGATTACATATGTTTGTAATTATTAAAAAGTGACTTTTACTTACAAAACAAAATCAATGTAAAATGCTCTGTCTAAATGGCTGGCTCTTTTAACACAGGCTATGCCTAGCAAGAGAGCCAGAGTCTCAACAATAAAGATTTATTTTTTATATTCTCGTCTATTTAATATAAACATGTTTTTCTACGTAGGTAGAGACCTCTTCCTATACCGATTTGGATTTCATCATACTTTTAATCATTGAACAATTTCATTTCTGAATAAATTCGAGTACCTACTAGTATTTAACATCGAATAACACTAAATTCAAGATACTTGACGCTGCACAATAAATTAAAAACGTTAAACTTCTCTCTCACAATTCGGATGACAAACGGGTTATTGTTTCAAAAATCTCAGATAAAAACAACAGCTTCGTCCAAATGCTGGTAAAATGTTCACGTAGAGACACGAAACGGCGGAGGTCGCATCTTGATAACGATCTAATGTGGACTATGGACGAGCGGGACAACTGCTGAACGCTGAAACGTGAAGCTTTTAAAGCGTACTATTTCATGTTTATATACAGTGTTAAATGACTGACCAAATGTGTGTAATATAAGAGTTTATTTGTATTATTTAAAGTTATTTCTTAGACTAACTACATATTTACTTAATGTGTGAGTGATTAGATTTGGATATAGACATAGATTAAATAAAATTCTTAGTTCATGATTGTTAATAAACACCATATTGTCGACTAAGATAAAATAACCACAGAATCTACAATACAGAACATGCTATTTAAATTTAAATTTAGTTTAATAGAACACTCCGCCAACAAATATACATATTCCGAATAAACGTCCCTCTACCGGCCTGTATGCAGGCAGCCTAGAAGCTATTTCCGCTGAGCTAAGCAGCTTGATACATGTGACTTGTCATTTTGTGTTAGTTCCTGCACAATTATTTTACTGCTTTTTTGGACTGCAGCGATCGTTGGATAAGTCGATCGTGATTTATTGCTGTGAATATTGGTTAGCAATATTCTTTTAGCGTTTGAAAATGTTAAATATACGCTACGTGCTGTTTGAAAAATAGTTAATGGTAGAATTTTATATTGTTAACAATTTGCACGATACATTTTACCTAATGTGCAATAATCAAAAGAATTTTCTTTGTATATGAGATATGATAGGGCATAAAAAGGGCTTCTGTATGAACCACTTTATTTTAACTCATTTTAATGTGTTGTTCCTCTATAGTCTATGTCAATATTCAAAGCGATACAATGGCGCAGACAAAAATTCAAGATATAAAATTTGATTTATGAGCACCAATAAGACATGATGCAAAAATTGAAATGAGAAATATGAGTCAACAAAACCCAGTTCCTAGAAGATGTACAAGAGATACACGATTTAAATTACAAATTATGACGTCATATTTATCACCGCACAATATTATCCCCCGGGCTTGCCCATTCACAGCGGATATCCACTTACTGAAACATACACTTTATGGGATATAGGACATAAATTGTGTCCACCTTTGTTTATATAAGTAATTTAGGAAGGTATTGGCCGTGTACTCCCGCGGGACGGGTACAGCTTCGTTGATAATTTAGTGAGGACGTATGTAATTAGATATAACGAAAGCGAAATTTCTGAAGGCAGACTTTTAAAATTATTAGTAAGTACCTATGTGAAAGTTTAATGTAAATTTCAATAACTAGTAGTCATTGGTGGTGGCGAGTGGCGATTAATTTAACTATAGATAACCATAAACAAAAGAGTTATGGATACAAATATTCGTATGTATTGTAACATTTTGTACTCTTTTGAATATTTTTCTTCTCCTTCTTCACTACATAGTATAAAACAAAGTCGCTTTCTCTGTCCCTATGTCTCTATGTATGCTTAAATCTTCAAAACTACGCAACGGATTTTAATGCGGTTTTTTTTAAATAGATATTATGGGGGGCAACGTTACTCGCGTCCGTAGGCTTTAACTCTAGATACCC